>PVJX010028965.1:0-23372 GCA_004027295.1 Dolichotis patagonum | reverse complement strand
ATAATATCAAACATAACACAATAGTATAAAGCCATGCATTTAGTGAAAGAATTCCAGGGCTTTCTGAACCGAATAACAGAAAATGGTCAATGAGTATTATAATATCTCATTTTTGATAAAAAAGAAAAAAATTTGTTTGAACTATCACAGATATTCAAATTCCAATGAGACACAATGTGGTAGACAGAACCAACGGCAACTGTAGACTTTTTTTGAATTTCGTGTTTGCTGTCCTCTAATTTATTTCTAACTCCAATTAGCTGTAGATTCATCTTCTTAGCACCACCTGTTAGCTGTTAGATGAGTTTTTTTGTTCTGTTACGTCTAAGATTTCTCCCAATATATGATCATGTGATTTCATTTGTCCTTTGTTTCTGAAGCCCTATATTCTCATTGGTTAATTCTGTTACGAATTTAGTAGAATTCTTTATCTCTGGGATTTCTGTTTAGCACCTTATTGTAGAATGTATTTTTTTTTGTAAACTTGTCATTCATTTTTTAAATCATTTTGGTTAGTTCTTCCAAATTTTGTTTCTCCCATATCTATATTGGTCAGTTTGTTTGATGATTCTACTATATTTTGGATCACATCATCTTTTTAAAAAACATTAATCACCTATTTATGATTCTAGAATTGAGGAACACTTTTTCCATAAAATGGAGTGTTTTTTTTCTTTTTTTTTTCAGAGAAGGTCTCACTATGCACTTCGGGCTGGCTTTGAGCTCATTTTGTAGCCCAGGCTGGTCTCAAACTTGCAACGATCCTCCTGCCTCAGCCTCCTGAGTGCTGAGATTATAGGCATGCGCCACCACACCTGTCTCAAAACAGTGTTTTTGAGATGTTTTATAGAGCAGGTTGGCTTTGTAGACAGAAAAAGGCTATGAGAACAGAAACAGAACAAAATGTGGATTGGTCATTTTAGTTATTTTTCTCGTGAAGGTTAAAATGGAGGACTAATGCTAACACTGGCCTGTTTGGGGATTTGGGTGTTGTCTGAAGATTTATCAGAGCAGTACATTGTCTCTTTAAATTTAAAATATGTTTAATTTATTTTTGATTTTAAAGAGGGTAAAACAATCAAAACAATCAAACCAAATCAATCAAAACAAAGCAGTGTAAGTGATACAGGACCTCAAAACATTACAAAATCAATAATAGTTACCATAATGCTCCTTGACGACTTCAAAATAGCTGCAGATAACTTTGGACATAGTAAAAGTCAAACACAACAGAATAGAATAGAAACATTAAAAATAAAACAATGAATGCTATAAAGGATTTCAAAACAAACCAATAGCAAATCCAGAATTGCTGCCATAATGTATCTTGCTATCTTTGAAATGGCTGCTCCTGCCACTGGATTTAACAAAATCAAACAAAGCAAAAGAGAATAAAACCCAACCCAACAAAACAATGGAAACAATATAGGACCTCAAAACAAGAACATAGGGAGTCAACAATGGCTGCAATCTTCAGAAGGAGATTCCCCCTAGATGCCACACTGCATACCACTATCCTCTGAATCTTTGATCAGACCACTGGGCCTAGACCTGCAATGTTAGTGAAACACCAAAGCACCACAGGCATTCAATTGCATTTCATCTTGGTAGCTGTCATCACAGTCTGTGTTCCTCCAGATCAGCTGGTCACTTACAAGGGTAGGGGGACTCGTACTTCTTGTTTGCCAGCCCATATGCTGGAAGGGACTGGGGTCTGTCTGTTCCCAGTCCAGTGGTGGCCTATGCATAGTGTTGGTTCCCAGACTGGGCTTGCTTGCTGGTGTGGTCTTGTTCTCTCTATTCTCAGTCTGTGAATGGCACTGACTCATGGGGAGAGACTGGGGTTATTTAAAATATTTTTAATTAAAAAATTTTTTGTGTTTTTTTAAGAACTTTTTTTTTTTTGGTCTTTTTGAGACAGAATCTCACTATACAGTTCAGGCTGGCCTTGAACTCACTTTGTAGCCCAGGCTGGCCTCAAACTTGTAGTGATTCTTCTGTCTCAGCCTCCTGAGTGCTGGGATTACAGGAGGTTACCACCATGCCTGGGTTAAGGGTTATATTATCTTTGAGCTTGCTGAATTTTTATGCTTCTTCTTTTATGATTTCATACAGCTAATCTAGCTGGTGTTTATTGTGCCCCTTGTATCTGTTTTGGGAGAGTTAGGAGTTTTTGGAGGCATTTTGTTACATTTTTTCCCCTCACATTAGTGTGTGTGTGTGTGTGTGTGTGTGTACAGAGAATTGAGGTCAAACAGAGTGAAGATGACATGAATGTCTCTTTAGTAAGGGTCTGTTTTCCAGTGGTAAGTTCTTGGCTTTGTCAAGAGGTATTGTCTACCAATTCAACCTATTCAGTTTAATTTGTTAGACCCTGTCACTGTGTTGTAAGGAGAGAATTTCTACAGGTTTTGAGAGCATCAAAAAATCAAACCATACATCTATTATAAACATTAAAACTTGTTTTAATAATTTCACCCTTTTGTTAGTACCCCTTACAGACTGTCTTACACTCATTTTGTGGTTTGTCTAGGATGTGGAGCGTGGAGAAAGGAGTGAGGAAGAGGAAAATGAAGAGGCCATGGTACATCAGTGGGAATGGAGGAAGGTGAAAAAAAAGCTAATAATGGAATTCTTTTCATAGCTGGGTAAAGGGCTGCTGCTGAGTGGGTTTGAGAGAGTATTTGTGTAGTCAGGAGGAGGTAGAGGTAGAAGTGTATTGAGAGATTGAGGGAGGCTGAGAGGGTATCAGAACCTGTTAATACGTTTGCAGGTATTTTTATTTGGATCTTCTAAACCCAATTTTGTTAATGGTCACCCTGACCTGCCCTTGAGTTGTACAGTTTATGTTATAGGATTGGTTCTTTTTCTACAATGTGCCTATACAGGTCCCTGTTTTATTTCTGCCATTAGATAGATGAAGAGAGGAGGAGTAAAGTGAGGAGGTGAGATAGTGACAGAGAGAGGGAAGAGAGAGAGAGAGCGAAAGAGGGAGAGAGAGAAGAGAGGGAGAGAGAGAAGAGAGAAAAAGACTAGGGAGGAAAGAGCCAGTAAGCAGAAGCTCTAAAAGAGGGAGCTAGTCAAAGAGGAAAAGCTTGATGAATAAATTATGATGACAAAAAAATATCAATAAGGAAGCAAGATCCAGATGACAAAGGAAAAAAAGAAAAGAAAAAAAGGAAAGAAAAAAAAATGAAAAAAATCCAAGATGACCCAAATCAAATAAAGAAGGAAACAAAAACTATAATTCAAATAGAAATACTAATAAATACCTTTGCACAATTGTTACAGCGTTGACCGGGGCTGTCCACACAGCGCGCTCTCCCCTGGGGTCTTGGTCTGATTAAAGCAGCCAAGCAGCTTCCCTGTGTGGATCTGAGGGCGGTCGCTCCCCGCACCTGGTACTCCTTGTGTGACCCACTGCAGGTCCCCACGGATCCACCTGCCTTAGTCGACTCTGGTTGGTAAAAATCATGGATGTCTCTTGCGTTTTCCCTCCACAGACTTCCCTTCCCTAACATGTAGGCCTGTAGGTGTTTGTCTGTCTCAGCCCTGCTGCCTTTGGAAGCTAGCCCCACACCCAGGCTCCAGAAGGCCCCTCTTGCTAGTGCAGGAAGTGAGTGGGTCTTGTGCTGTCAAGGCCTTTCTGGGTTTGGAGAAGCAGTCTGAGGGTGCTGCCTCAATTCTGGCTCTGCCGAATTGTCCTCTCACCTGCGTGCCCATCTCTCCTCTCGCAGATCTTCCACGCCACTCTGCTGGAAGTAATTGTCACAGGCCTGGTTTTCCCTGCCTTCTTGCAGTCCACTGCAAGTAGAAGCGGAGGCCCCCAACACCCAGCATCCTGGCAATCTTGGGTAATGAACTGACTGTCTCCTGAACGTTACTCCTACTGTATGTGGGGAGAATTGCCTTCTATGTTGGGCAAATCTTTCTTCTCACAGTTCTGCCATTTGCAGGTGCAGGAGCACCCGTTTTTACAAGAGACAGGTGCATGATGATTTTTTCTGCCCTATTCTCACACTTTTGGCTTGTCTGAGTCCCCAGGGTGCATATATCTCACTGGTCTGCCCAGTAGAAAGGTTACAGCAGAATAATCATGAGTCTGATCTATCAGCCAGGCCATCACTGAAGGGCCAGCTCCCGTCTTCAGTCTGATCCTCTCCCAGATGGCATGCATATCAGGTCTGGAGTGAGGTTGGGGTGCCATGATCCAGAAGTGGTCTGGTTTCCCCTCACACCCCTCAGTAGACACTGGATTTTATTCCAGCTAGATTTTCTTTTCATTTATCCTCATATACCAGACTTTATCTTTTGCTTCCGCCTCAGGGCATCTGAGTCCAGTATCCTCCAGTACTAATTTGGAGACATTCATTGCTCCCACAGAGGCCACTGTTGGAGGTATGTCTCCCAAAGCATGCCATCTTCTGTTGCCCTAGTGTTATGTTCTGTTGCATAGCAGGAGCTGGGGAACTGCTGGTCTCCTGGTGTGACTGGATGGAGAGTCTTGTTTCCAGATTCTTGGTGTCCATAACAAAGAATTGGATAAGACACAGAAAAAGGCATCAAAGGTGTGTACATTTATTAAGGTGGAAAAAAGTCTGCTTTGCAAAGTGGGAGTTCACTGAAAAGGCTCACAGTAGCCCTGAGGATAAGGGAAAGGGGTCCTGTGAAATTGCTCGGTTTTCTCCTTCTTATGCAAATAAGACATTGGGATAGTCTTCCCATTGTTGCAGAAGATCCTGGTGTCCTGAATTTCCACATACTCCTAAGAGGTTTAGACATATCATCCACAGGAGGGTCATTTTTAATTTAGGCATAGGCAGCTAAAGGTAAGCAATCCAAGGCATTATATTTATGTAACAGAGAGCAAAAGCAGCCTTTTTTTTGGGGGGGGGGATTCTCAGTCTGTTGGAATTACAATCCAGAGAGGGATAGCAAACACTGAAATTAACAGGAGATAAGGAACCAAGAACCAGGTGGAATAACAGTACACTGAAACTATAATTTAGAAAAACAGATCAAGGTACTGGAACAATAATCACACCAATGTAGAAGAGAATGAAGACAATTTTGTGGGGGACTTTTCAGTCCTCTGGGGATATAGCCCAGAGTCCTGAGGCTAGTACTAGGATAAACAAAAGATAGGAAACTGACATCCAATCGGGTAACAAAACATGAGTCAATTAGGACAGGTACTCCAGTGTATGATGTCTATCTAATCTTCACTGCGTGTTGTTCTGCCAGTTTCCCTACTGGCAGGAGCAAGGCTTTTGAGAGCACTGTCTCTTCAAGGTAGTCTTTAGAGGATTGGATTCATCAGGGAAGGTTTCCAAAAATCGTCAGGATGAGCACGTTTGATCCTGGAGTGGTGAATCCAGGGCTGGATCTCTGTCATTTTTTGGGCACCCTGTCTTCCCCTCCTGAGCTGCCCAAGCCAGCAGCCAGCGCATCAGCTCCTAAGGATGGCCCAGCTGACTGTGCACACATGTAAAGGGGTCTTTTTCAGGAATCACAAGCAATCACACTGTCTGCAACTCTGCCCATTGGTTTAACCTGCCTGTTCTGGTTTTAAATTAGAGTACTTCCATACTGGGCTGGCCAGCAACTGCTGTTCATTGCAGAAGTGGGTCACATCTAGACTCATCAGCATATCTAGCATCAGCCAGAGAACCTTCTTTCCCTCCTGCACAGGGACCAGGTTCAAGTCCTGTAGTTCATCCTCCTGGTCGGGTTCTTGGGCTGTGTACATCATGAGTCCCCAAATCATTGCCAGTTTGGTTGCCAACAGGCTAGCTGAGAAAGAGGCCACTGTTGGAGGTATGTCCCCCAAAGCATGAGAGTGGGGACCTGTGTCACTCCACTCTTGGGGTGGGCTGTTCACATTCATATCAGCCCTCTATCTGTCCCATGATTCCTCACAGGCGTGCAGAAAGCATACATTGTTGCTGCTTCTAAATCAGGGCATACTGGCTTCTTGAAGTGCTCCTCGCAGACCCAGCATGGCTTTTCATGATGACATTATTTTTGTAACACATTTAAATGTCCATCTTAGTATTCAGTACAGTAACACACAGCATATACATCACATAAATTTTTTAAAGGTTATTATTTGACTGGTAGTCTCACGGTGATTTGATCATTTCCTCATGGGGGTTTTTAGAAGGAACAACTTGAGCTCCACCAAATTAACAAGTGAATATATATATATATATATATACTACTTCCACAAGCTTTTCTTGATATATGTAAACTTTTTAGTCTTGTCATTATCTCTCTTTTTAGCTCTTTAGTAGGGCAAGATTTTCATCATACAGATTTTTATCTTCTCATATCAAAAGTATATATCTTACATTTATAACCTTCTTAACACTTTTCTTCTCCCATTTACTATAACCTTTTATAACAAACTTAACTGTAGCTTCTTGAATTTTAAAATGTCCCTTTTCTTCCCCTAAGATAGTAAACTTGATTGACTGCCAACAGACCTCTGAGTAAACTTGAATCAGTGTTTTTATTTTAAAACAAGAGAGAAAAGAGCAAGTTAACCTTGTAAATTCAAAAGTTTGTAATGTATAAGAAATGCTTTATTGGCCAGGGATTTAGCTCAGCAGTGCAAGCGCCTGCCTGGCAAGTGTGAGGTCCTGAGTTTAATCCCTGGTATAAAAAAAATGCTTTATATATATCACCTCATGCTGAAAACCAAAAGTATATTAACCAATTAGTTAAAATTTGTCATTTTATTTTTCCTTAGGCTCGACAGGACTTTGGACATTCACCCCAGGCTGGAGTTACTCCAGCTTTCAGATGCCTGCGGGGTGTGCCAGGCTGGTGACCTCAGGCAAGGACTGGTCTTGGGGCTCCCAAAACCAGGAGGAGAGCTTGGGCTCTGTCTTGTTCTGCTGCTTGCTTTGAAATGAAAAGACAACTCCTGTTTTATCCCTTTTATTTTAGCATGCACAGTTGGACCTAAGTCTATTGGCTTTATGTCTCCATTATAGCTTAGCTGTCAGGCCAGCTGGCTTTTCAAGCGTCCCATCTCTCTTCTGTTGACCTATCTGCATCACCCCATTTGTATATCCTGGTATATAAAGCTAGGCAGCTTTTTATTTACCCATTACAGTGCAAATCATTTTTAAAATTGCTTTTGTTTTTTGACTGATTAGGCCACTTTTCTCCTAGTTCCCAGCTGAGTCCAGGTGACCTTGGATTTATACATTTATGTTGTCCACATGTATACACTCATTCACATGCAGGCACATAGAGGTTAATATAGTTCATCCCCCAACCCCAGGGGTGAGGTCTGACTGAAACTGAATCTGACTGACCTAACACAGATGAGGAGTTATCAATTCCTTCTTCATCCACACACAGGGGATGGTGATTGACAGACAAACTGAGGGACATCCCAGGGTGGTCCTATCTTGTCTGAGAGCTTAAACCAGTCACGTTCTGCCTCCTCTTATTTGTCCAGTGAGGAATCTGCTGTCATGCAGGGGATCTTTGCTGTTGACTGCCAAGGGGACTCCAAGAAAAGGTCCAGAGGGCATGCCTTCTCATCCATCGGTCAGGGGATGGGCCCCATGGCAGCCAGAAGCCCTCCATTGGTGACCCAAAGGGGTCAGCACAGTGTTTTCCTGGCCTATTTCAATCCAAATATTGAATATTGTAATACAAATATTGTATATTATAATCCCTTTTCCAGTCCTCCTCACAATCTAGAAAGTTATATTTGTAATACCATTGAAACATTATTGGAATCCCAGCAAGTTAATTCCACTTAATGCCACTTCCAATGCAACTCATGAAGAAAGTAAAAGACATTAGGACATATTCAAGGTTATGGGCAACCAAGGGGTCTTAAGTCCAGTTCAAGTGAGGATGTACAGACAAATGGCCTAATCTAAGGCTTCTCCCAGAATTTATTATGTTGTGAAGAAGGGAGTGGTTCAAGGATGAGTGACAGTGAGGACGGTGGGAATTATATGAGCAAGGTGAGTTGATCTAGTCTGGTGAAGGGCAAGCACCTCTGCAATATGCAGGGAGAAAGATATGCAGAAAGACCAGTTTGCATAACTTGATTGGGATAGCATATGAATCAACTTAGGAGGCTGTTGTTTCAGTTTCTGAGAGGTAAATTTTTGTACCCTGAGAAGTCATAGCCTCTTATTTTGAGGCTTGCACCCAGCTGATGTTCCTGGAGATTTCTGGCTCTGTCATTGCTCTGTGTTCAACTGTTTAACAGGGAACACAATGTTAGGAAACAGGAAATTGTCAGTTGGCCTTAAAGATTATATATCAATACCTTAACTAGCCTTATTTGCATTGCTTAGAGCCAACTGAAGGCATAAGGAAATAATCTGGCCAGCTCTGTACATATCAGTACATGTAGACAGGGCCCAGTTTAAACATTGTGGAAGTAATAGTTCTACATTCAAGAAGAGCCATTTACTTGGTCCTTTACCCTGGCCAATGCACCAAGAATGTTGTGGAAAATCCCTGGACCAAAAGGAAAATGCTCCATACTGAAGAGTTTGGAAGGCAGTGATTTATTTTACACTAGTGGACTGGTGGGAATCAGTTCCAAATCATCAGCCCTGAGTCAGTTTAGAGTTCAGTTCAAATACATTTTGCAAGCAGGAAGTACAAGACTGATAGTAGGTTATTACATGATTGGTTACATGAATTAAATCGAATGTTGTCAAGCAGACTAGTTTTAAGTAGATTTACTTAAAAAGATTGTTTACCATAAGGTAGGAACATTCTGGGAAGGAGGGGAGGGGGTTTGAGTGGAGCCAGTAGAGTTAAATACATCTTTGGGCCAGTCTGTCCTAGACATGAAGTCCCTGAAGCAAGCTGGAAAATTACATATATTTTTGTAAGTAGGGGAAAACACAAGCATTACTACTGGATGCAGTCAGGTTGACCTAGTGCATTATGCTGGAGAAGCACTGGATGCAGACAGTCAAGGCTAACTGAGTTTAACAGGCTAACAATGTGACAGGTAGCATAAGCATAGTCACAGGCCACTAACTGATTTTTAACTGCTGCTATAAAATGTCTATAAGTTCGATATCTATAACTTTGCCTTTATACCATCAAACATGCAGTTGGCATCACCCCATGTGCAAACAGTCCTATGGAAAATCTCACTTGGCTTCATATGCAGATGAAGGATCAGGAACAGTGTCCTTTGGTTGTGCTCACATGCAAATGAAGGACTGAAGAGTGTCTTTTGATTGGTCCTGTATATAGCACTGAATTCAAATAAAGGTTGGAAAATAGGACCTTTCTTATTGGTTTTGTGAACACTGACTATGGTGTCACTGTATGGGGGTTTTCGCATTCTTGAACAATATCTCTCCCCTGGTAGTGTCCCTCATCCTGTTGGCCTGTCTTTATGATATGATCACCTGTGACTCTTCATTTGCTTCTCCGTGGCTCAGGTGTGTGGTCTGATTGTGGGTATGGTGATTGGTATACACTGAATTCTCATCCCAGGGCCCTGGGGAACATAGGTCTCATGGTAGAACCCACAGATCCTTAGGTTAGAGTTCTCTGGCCTGATGACTGAAATGACAGAAGAGGGCTGAAGGGTTTGCAGAGTAGAGGAGATGAAACGTTTATTTAGAAGTGTCTTGGATAATATTCTGCTCCTTTTAAGCATTCATTCTTTGCAAATATTTAAGCGCTTACTATAAGCTAGGTCTTTCAAGGTGCTAGATACAGAAGTGAATAAAACTAACTAAAATTGCCATCCTCAAAGTATGTTCTGGTGGTAATGACAAGCAAAAATAAATAAGTTAAATATGTAGCATGTTAGTGTTGAGAGCAGCAAGAAGCTAGGGGTGGTGAATTGCACCTGTAATGTTAGCTACTCGGGAGGCTGAAAAGAGTGGATCATAAAGTCCAGGCCAGTCAGGGCATTTAGTGAGATCCTGTCTCAAAATAAACTTTTAGGGCCAAGGGTTTAGCTCAACGGCATAAACACCTGCCTGGCAAGCGCAAGGTCATGAGTTTGATTTCCCGGTACCAAAAAAAAAAAAAAAAAAAAAGAAACTTTTAGATGGATGTGGTGGTGCACACCTATAATTCCAGAACTCAGGAGTCTAACACAGAAAGATTGCCACGAGTTCAAGGCCAGCCTGAATTACAGAGTGAGATCCTGTTTCAAAATAGAAACAAAAATGTTTTTAAAGGATTGGGTTTGTAGCTCAGTGATAGAGTGTTCTTGCGATTAATACTTGATAACTACACATACACACAGCAGAAGAGAAAACAGCAGGGAAGGTGGAGGGGCAGAAATTGCTTTACACTAAACATAGTTTCAGGTGGGGCCTTCTGGGAAGTGCTGTGAGGTCACTGCGCCCATTTAAGAACCAGACTGCCTAGGCTCCCACAGCTCATAGTGACGTCAAGACTATCTCTGTGACGTCAGGTTCCTTTGTGAAGGTGGCCACCGGGTGCAGAAGGGGAGGGAAGGCTGAGTGTGGTCACGCGGCTCGCGGGATCACGCTGGGTCTGTGGAGCACGGCTGGGAGGGCTGAGGGCCGAGGGCCTAGGTGGCTGCGTGGCGACTGGGGCGTCCTCGAGCGGTGTCTGTAGGTCAGGATGCGGCGGAGTCCCTTTACCGGCTCGGACGCGACACCGCAGGAGCACACGCCCAGCTTCTACAAGTGAGAACAGCGACAGCTCAGACAGCGTCCCTTTGGGGGACTGCAGCCGGCACCGGTTTCCTGGGCAGGGGCTCGGGGACCCCGAGGGCAGAAGGGACCGGGGCTCGGGCTGCCGTGAGCCCGCCTTGCACCCCGGATTGCCCAGAGGAAGCCCATGGGCTGGAAGTTCTCGGCAGGAGCCTGCGCCTGGGAACCACAACCTGGAGACCACGTGTCGCGCGGCAACCGTGAGGGGCGGGGCCTCGGGTGCGGGCGGGCTCGAACCAGTGGCGCTAGGGAGGGGGCGGGGCCGGCCTTGAGGGGCGGGGCCTGGGTGGAACGGGTTAAGGTTTAGTCCAGGTGCCACTTGCTGAGAAGGCGCTAAAATCCCCTAGGAGGCGGTGCCTCAGTGTGATGGACTGTTCTGGGAAGGGGCGGGGAAGCCCTGTGATTGGGCCCTACAGAGGAGCTCCTCCCGTGGACGTGATTGGCTATTTGGAAAGACTGCATCTACTTGGGGCGGAGCATCACTTGGAGACTAAACCAACTCCTGATTAGGCTCCGCCCAGGCAACCCGGGAAGCCCAGGGTGGGCGTGGGGCTGATCCAAAGGCAGTCTGAGGGGCTTCCCGGGCTGGGGAAACTGAGGCCGCGCCTGGGGGAAAAGTGGGTCTGCGGTGCTCAAGGCCCCAGTGGAGCCCATGGCTGCGTCTCCCGCAGTCTCTGAGGAGCAGCGGAGCCTTCTCGCGACCCTGGATCTGAGGCGGGAGATGCCTGCCCTGCGGGTGACCAAGAGCTTCCGGAGTACGCTCCAGGCCAGCCCGAGCCCCTCTCCGAGACTCCTGGGTCCCTGCCTCCTTCCCGAGTGCCCCCGGAATCCGGAACGTCCTCTGGCTCCCTCTCTGATCCGGCTCTCCTCCTCCAGGCCTCCTCTTCCAGGTGCCAATAGTGCTGTTGTCCCTGGTTCGAGACGCGCTGCTCTGTGTGTGCAGGTCAGGGGGCCGCGGGCGCTGCTTGGGCAGGTGGAGGCGAGGCCCGGCTCTCGAGGCTCGAGTCGGTTCCGATGGGGGCATCGGGTTGGCGGGAGAGGGTTTAGGGCCCTGGGGTCCCGGCTGCGTGGACCAGGGCATTGGGGCCTCAGCCCCCTGCGTTTCCTCAGGGAGGTCTGCTCCGTCCGCTTCCTGTTCAGTGCGTCGCTGCTGAGCGTCTTTCTAGCCGGTGAGGCACAGATATCCCGGGGTACAGCTCTGGACACACATTTCCCCTGTCCCTCAGCCCACTCGGCCTTCAGAGCCCCCAGCCTCGCCCTGAGCCCCACTGCTCTGCTCTCACTGACCCTTCATGCCAGGAAACCCCTGCCATGCCTCTTCCTTTGACACTCCCTCCCCTTTCTCCAGCACTCTCTTGGAGTCTCCTGCACCTGCTCCCTCCTTTGGAGAATGTGAGTTGGGGACACTGCAGCCTGGGTGGGTGGAGGCTGTGGTGGTCCCTGGGCTGCTGGGAGGAAGCAGAATCAGAGGCCATTAGGAAGCGCCGGGCACAGATTTCTGGGGGGCTGCGATCCTGAAGGTCAGGCAAGGTTTAGGGGAAGCAGGACAGTTCTCAGAAAGAAACAGTGTGAGTCTAGCTGCCTTCAGGCTGAACGGGAGAAAGTGGGGAGGTCAGGAACTGATGCGTCGCTGTATTTGCCTCCACCCCATAGGAACCTAAGGCGATGCTGACTCCCAGGTGAAACAGGGCATCTGGGGTGGGGATTGGGCGGCCCAAAGGTGCTGCAGGGGGCCTTGCAGGCGGAGACACAAGGAGCCAACCACAGGGCACCTACCTCCCCACTCCAGCGAGTACCAGGAGCACGTGCGCTCCCATGGGCAGCAGTTGCAGCAGCTTCAGGCCGAATTAAATAAACTCCACAAGGAGGTGGCCCGAGTTCGCGCGGCCCACAGTGAGGTGAGCGGTGTCCTGAGACTCTGTAAGGGTCTGGTGGATGTTGGGGAGCCTGGCCCTGTGGCTCTAACCACTTGCGATCCATGCCCCCTACTTTAGAGAGTGGCCAAGCTCGTGTTCCAGCGGCTGAATGAGGACTTTGTGCAGAAACCAGACTATGCCCTGAGCTCTGTAGGTAAGACCCAGAGACACTGATGATGGTGACAATTACAGACCTTTCCCAAGTTGTGGGTAAAGCCTGGCAGCCTCTAAGGGTTATTTCTCCCCCCTCTAGGTGCCTCCATTGACCTAGAGAAGACATCCCAGGACTACGAAGACACAAGCACATCGTATTTCTGGAATCATTTCAGCTTCTGGAACTACGCGCGGCCACCTACAGTCATCCTGGAGGTGGGCCTGGAACCAGGATCCTGGGATAGGACCAAGTGATGGATGCTGGACAAAGGACCAGCTCCTTGGAGGCAGGACCTGGCTGAGTTGAGAGGCTGTTGAGGAAACTGGGTCTGGTGCTGCTCAAAGAAGCTCTGAATGAAGCTGAGAAGCTGAAGAGAACTGGCAGGGAGTTCAAGGGACTGAGCCCTGGGCAGGATCTGGGCCATGGGCAGGATCAGGGCAGGGATCAGGCCTGGAAGTGGAGCTGTGGGCTAGGCCTTGTGGGCCCAGTAATGAGGAGGGGTAGTAATCACTGTCCTTAGGCTCTGATGGTTCCTCCTTCTTTTCCCACCTTGCAGCCAGACGTATTCCCTGGAAATTGCTGGGCTTTTGAGGGCGACCAGGGCCAGGTCGTGATCCGGTTGGCAGGTCATGTGCAGCTGAGCGACATCACTCTGCAGCATCCCCCGCCTAGAGTGGCACATACCGGGGATGCCAGCAGTGCCCCTCGAGATTTTGCAGTCTTTGTGAGTGGGGCTGAGTCCATGAGTTGGGGATTTTGCTTAGCATGCACCAGGCAGTCATGAGACTGGTGCCTTTGCTTACTCATATGTAAACTAGGCATATAAGATTTGCCTGTCAGGGGTGCACCAAGTTATAGTTATAACAGCATCTCCGAATATTATTAGCTATTATTTTGTGTCAAGCACTTTACATGCATTATTTCATGCATCCACATAACACTAATGAAGTACAATAATCTCCTTTATTTTATTTTTTATTTTTTATTTTTTTTGTACTGGGGATCAAACTTGGGACCTTGCATTTGCCAGGCAGGTGCTTTGCTGCTGAGCTAAATCCCCGGCTAATCTTCTTTAGATATGAAGAAAGTAATGTTCTGAGGTATTACTTGCTCAGAGTCACATAGCTAACAGTTGGCCAGACTAAAAACCTGGTTTCTTCGAGCCCCTATTCCACGCTGCACATCCTATGATCAGAACATACACGAGAGCACATGTAGCACTACTGAACGCAAAGAAGAGCCTCAACAAAGTTGTTTTCCCCTCCCCTCAGTGTGTGCCTCACTGTGCCTCCATTCACTCTTCACCCACCAGGGTCTCCAGGTTGATGATAAGACTGAAGTTTGCTTGGGGAGATTCACCTTTGATGTGGAGAAATCTGCAATTCAGACTTTCCACCTACAGGTGTGTTTGTCTCTGGGGGTGAAGGTAGTAAGGTAATGGGGCAGTGGGAGGTGAAAGTGAAGGGCAGTGCTTAAGAGCACTTCCTGGCATGACCCATTTGTCTCCCTAGAATGACCCTCCATCTGCCTTTCCCAAGGTGAAGATCCAGATCCTAAGCAACTGGGGCCACCCACGTTTCACATGCTTGTATCGAGTCCGTGCTCATGGTTTACGAATCTCTGGGGGCCCTCATTAAACAAGTTGATGGTTGGAGTAGTACTGAGCTCTGTGCTGAAGGAAGCTGGATCAGTGCTGGGAAGGCTGGTTGGGGAGAGCTCTGGCTGCCTATGGCATATAAGTGTGGCCGGGTCTACCACTCTATGCATCTTCCTTTCTTGGAGAAATCCAGATCAACACTGTAGCAGCAGTTAATGTTTATGGAATACTTAACATATACAAGAGACAGTGCTATGGATATTCTGCAGTAGACATTATCTAACTTAATCCTCACAACCACAGAGAAGGAAGTGCTTAGTTCAGAAAACTTGCTCAAGGTCACACAGTTAATAAAAGGCAATGCCGGATAGGATGCAGAGCTGCCTTCCTCCAATGATCATTCTCTTCAACTGCAGAGCTGCCAGGTAACTGAGCCACAATAGTGCTTCTCAGTTCCCACCCCTAATGTTTGGCAAAGTCTCCAACTTTTGATAGGTGTGAGTGGAGGAGAAATGAGAACCTCTAGGAAGCTTCCAAGTCACATGAGTTGATGCAAGCCTGGTTGCCTTTACTTGGGGTTTCTTTACTAAGTTCTGAGTCCAACTCTGCTAGACACAGTGTGGTTTATCTGGTATTCATCATTCCCTGCTTTCAAGGAACGAGACAAGGGAAAGATGCTGCTTCACGAAACAAGAGAATTCATTTCATGATCCAAGAATCTTCACTCTAAAATTCAAAAGTGGAACTGAAAGAAGAAAGATAGTGGAGACAGGAAAAAGACTGAGTTCTACTTAGGCCTGGAAAAGAGGGCATTCTACAAATTTCCTGGAGAGACAAAAGAAATGTTTGCCTCTGAATTGGGAAGGCCTCAACAGACCAAAGAATGACTCAGACAAATCCAACTTGGGGAATAAATGAGGTTATAAGAGGTTAGTGAGTGGCAGATGGCTATAGGCAGATGCTTTACCAAATTGCACCCCAAACGCTTACAAAACTCCTGATTATATAGTGTATGGCTCTAAGTCATACAGCAAAAAGTGGAAGCAAAAACTAGAATTCCTGGAGAGAATCATAAACTATGAAAATGCTACTGATATGGTTTGGTGGTAGAGTGCCTGCCTTGCATGTGTAGGGTTTTGGATTTGGTTGCCCAGAACCACAATAAACAAACAAACAAATAATAGATAAATAAGATAGAGATTCTAAAGGATATACCAGGGAAAACATAAAAGAGTTAAAATATGGGTCAAAGGGCAGGGGATTTAGTTCATTGGAACAAGTGCCTGCCTGGCAAGCGCAAGGTCATGAGTTCAATCCCCAGTACCAAAAAAAGGGTCGTTTCAGCAAACACTTAAAAACTGAAAATAATAGAAATAAGAGATCCATTCAAAGTGCAAGATAGACTGATGGATTTTAATATAACAGTAGAAAAAGTTCCTCACTAGACATTTGCAAAATGCTATTTTTCTCACTAAATTTTTTGTTTTGGGGAGTGTTAATTTTCATAAAAATATTTCATCTATGTTATATGTAGTAGATTTACCTTTGTTATTTTAAGTGAATTTATATTTTTTTATTTTTCAAGTTTCAAATTTCCTTTTTATTTCATATCATGGTAAATATTAGCAGATGTAGTCTACATAAGCAAAAGTTCTTTTTTTTATTTAGAGAAAAAAAGCAAAACAATAAAAGGTAGAAATAATACAGAATTAAAAAAAAAGAAATCACTAGTTGATAAATTATATATTGTTACCTTAGAAGTAGTTGCTCAAGTCACAAAATCAAAGCATAAAATTGGACAATCAAACAATGACATTACAAACTGTCCCATTTGATGAACAAAAACTTAGCAGTATGGTTATCTATCTTGCACAATTAAACATACATAGAGTTATATCTGTTAGAGCACTTTCTTTCCCTTTCGTTGTCTCAATATCTATTAGATATTTTGGATCTTATTACTCTTCAGTTTTATTATTATTATTATTTTTTGCATTTTTTTCTGCCTCGTGACTTTTTGTCTTTTTTAATTTTTTAAAATTTTACTTAAAGAGAAAAAAAACCCAAACAAAACAAAACAGAATAAAGGGTAGCAATGATACAGAATTCCAAGGAAAAAAGGAAAACAACAACAACAAAAAACACTAAGAAATCATTACTTGACAAATTACATACTGACATCTTGGAAATAGTTGTTCAAATTACAAAATTAAAATATGCAAAATAGACATTCAAACAGTGAGACTGTTAACAGTTCTGCTCCATGATCTGACAAAAACAGCAATATGGTTATCCATCTTACACAGTCAAACATACATGCAATTATATCAAAAGGGTAAAATTAAACACAACAAAACAGAACAAAGCAGATCACAAGAAAGCAATGTAAAAGACAAATTTCAAAGCTAGACAATCGGAGATATTCACTCTATTATTATTTTTATACTAGAACAGAATACAATATTTACAAATGTGAGTCTGATTTATTTCACTTATGAAGATAGTCTCAAGTTGCATCCATTTACCTATAAAAGCCTCAAGACCATCCTTTTTATAGCTGAGTAATATTCCACTGTATAAAAATATATCTTTTTTATATTATTTCTCTTGGCATCACCTTGAAGGTATTGAAGTCATTTCATGCTTCTTTATTTTTTAAAAGTTCTATCCTTTCATGATTACTAGTTGCAATCCTGTCCTCAAGGTCTGAAATTCTATCCTCAGCTTCATTTAAATGGTTTTGCCAGCTTTCAATAGAATTTTTTATTTCTCGGATAGCTCTTTGTATTTGTTTCATGCATTCAGCTTGTTTTCTATATTATCCATTCAATGTTTCAATCAGTTTCCCAAGCTCTTGTACTTTTTTTTTTAATCTATTTCTTCTCTAGCTATGCTGAGCAATTCCTTTACTAAGGTTGTCATTTCTGTCTTTACCTGAGAAACTATTTCTAATTTGATTTCCTCTATAGTCTCATTGATTTGTTTCTTTGTTTCACTTGCTATTTTTTCAGAGATTTCAGATGTATGACTTTTAAAATCTGCTACTTAAATATCTCCTATACT
Organism: Dolichotis patagonum; assembly: GCA_004027295.1. Classification (NCBI taxonomy): domain Eukaryota; kingdom Metazoa; phylum Chordata; class Mammalia; order Rodentia; family Caviidae; genus Dolichotis; species Dolichotis patagonum. The sequence goes on along the minus strand of PVJX010028965.1, from coordinate 5,942 downwards.
TGTTCCTGATGGACTAGATGTTTAAGATTGCATTTTGCTTTTTTTGTTTTGTCATTTTCACCTTTTGGGAAAATATTTGGTCTTTCATTCCCACTAGTCTCAACTGTCTGTAATGTGTATCTTAGGGTCCTACTGTGTGATTGATGCTTGCCCAATTGCTGGGTACCACAGTGAAGAGGTGGGCTAGTCACTTGAATTCCTCCTCCTGCAGGGACTGTTGAGTGAGTCTTATATTCTTCCTTGGCTGACTAGCCTAGGAGTATTGATGTAAGTCAACCCTTAGTTCCCACTGTTATTATGTCTTCAGGTTGTTCTAGAACACCAGATCTCCCTGTCTATAGTGTTTGTCTCAGCTGAGACCCTACTGTGTCACACGGTGTCTCATAAGCCCTTTTAATTTTCTCCAGGTTGGGGGAGGCCTTATTGGCACACTCCTCAACCAACCTGATGTTCTCTGTATGGAGGAAGGACTCATCCTCACTCTTGTCAAGCTTGCCAAGGTCCTACAGCTGGAAGGAACTTCACTGCTGCTCCTGTTTACCCACTGAAGACCTCAGTTTTAGGGGCAAACTCACCACACTGACTGAAGCCTGCTGAAGTCCTCTGTTTGGATGAGGGGCCACTGAGTCTCCCATCAAGCCAGCAAGGTTTATCCACTGCAGTCCAATGTTCTGGGAGGAGGAGGTGCAGCCAAAGATCAATAGCAATACTAGGTCCAGGAGGTGTAGGGGGGATCCCCAAAGGCTGGGTTGGAGGGCGGGTGTGGAAGCAGCTTCCCTCCAGGCTGGAGATTGGGGTCCAAAGTCTGGGTGGGTGGGCAGGCACAGGCAAAAATTCTTTGGGGTCACAAACAATTATTAAGAATGTAAAGGAGTCTTCAAAATGTTTGAGAATCACTGGCCTAGAGAAATCAGTCCTTGCACACCAGTATGTGGACAAAAAGTATCCTTGAAAGCATTGGTTGTAATGAGCAACCACTGGAAACAGCTTATCTATCCATCACCAGTACAATAGACAGGTAAATTGGAGTATATTCCACAGTGAAATATTACACGCAACAAAAACAGTCTATGTACCACAATCTGGATAAATCTCACAAACATTAAGAGCCAGGTGTGGTGATGCATTCCTGTAATCCCAGCATTTAGGAGGCTGCAGCAGGGGGATCGTTGAATGTTGGAGACCAGCCTGGGCTACAAAGTGAGCTTAAGGCCAGTCTCAGCTGCATAGCGAGACCCTGTCTCAAAATGACCTAAAAAAAAGGGCAAGATACAATAAAGCTTGAAAAACAGAAAAACTATTATTTCAAGATGCAATTTTATGCCTTTTTTTTGTTTTTTGATTTTGAAACCATCTCACTAAGTCACTAAGTTACTCAGGATAGGCCTGAACTTGAGGTCTTTCTGCCTCAGCCCCCTGAAGTGCTGGGGTTTTAGGCATATGCCACTATATCTAACCACATATAATATTTTAGATGTCAAGAGGTCCTCAATACACATTTTTAAAGTGTAGCTCATTGCTTAGCATGAGAGAGGCTCTGGATTTGATGCACAGCACATGTGCTTATGCGCATACAGTTTTGCACTAAAATTCAATATAATCTCTATCCTTTTTCAAACCCTCTGACTTCTATCTGCCAAGACCTCCCAATTCTGGGCATTTAGATATGCTGTACACTCTCACTTCCCAAATGCCAACTTATCCTTCAAGATCTGAGACCAATATCCAGCTGGCTTTGAATTTCAGCTCTGCTGCTTAACTATGACTGTATAGTCACTGTCTCTCTAAGCCTTCATTCCTATTCCTATCAAATGGAGTAAACTCTCCCCAAAGTAGCTGGAAGGATCACAACACAAGCAAATACTTAGCAGAGAACACATTCCCAAACTGTGAACTTTACCTTTCATGTATCTTGTTCAAAACTTCAGGACAGGAAGGTCATACTCAAGGGAATTTAACTTCAGATGTTCATCTGAAAAAACATTGAGGATTCCCTGGATTCCTGTTAGACCTTAGAACTCTCTCTCTTCCTCACACTCAGCTGCTATAAATGAAGCATAGTCCAATGCTTAGAGAAATGGTTCCATCCAAAGGGCCACTGTTACATCCTACCAGCTCACAGGCCTCTGGAAGGTACAAAAGTTTAGGGGGAAGGATATACAAGGTACAGAAATGGAGTAGGGGAGGCATTATCTCTTGAGCCAGAAAGCACAGTTTTGCCAGGAGTTTCTTGGTCAATGTCACCTCTTTTGCATGTTTCCCTGCCTCAGACCCCATGAAAGCCAAAGTTCTTGAATTACCAACAGGTTCTGAAAGAGTTTGAAGAGACCATGAGTGGAGGGCCCTACCTAGGTGCCCCTGTTTCCCTCTCCCTCCCCAACCTAGTACCAGGAGGTGTGTGAGCAGTTTGCCTCTGCTTCTATCCAGGATGTTGGGCCAGGTCATAGTCCTGTGTGCTTGGCACTAAGGCAAAGCTGTTGGGAGCAAACATGCAACAAGGTGGGCATCAAAGGAGAGAGCAGGGACCCCTAGGGCCACTTCCCTCAGATTAGGCTTTCTACCCCAGCCTCCTATGCAGCCTTCTCTGTCTGGCTCTCAGAGAAGGCACCCTTTCAAGGATTGCCTTTTGTGTTTGGACCACACCCAAATTCATCAAAGGAAACCTCTCCTTTGATCCCTATAGCTCACCAATATTTGAGCATCTACTCTCCTGGCTACTTCATTGGTATCACAGCTTGATAGTTAGAAATCCAGCCCCATCTCAGGCCTCCTGCATCATCAGAATTACTTGTTTGCACCCTGGGAAATTCCTTTGCCTATTTAAGTCAGAGATCATCTGTGGTTTAGCCTCCACCAGATTGACTAAAAAATAGCTGGAACATCCATGCCCAAATCAAACTATGGCTTTCAAAGACCACCTCCACTCAGAAAATTTAAAGGTCAAAATTTCAAAACTTATCTACTGCCCTACCTCCAAGAAATGCCACAGTTGGTGTAAACTAAAAAACGAAAACAAACCATAGTCAGTTTCATGCTGTGATTGACTTCTTCAAGACAGGATAGAGTTGGAAAAAAAATCCAGTACAATAACCACCACATTGCCAGAGAGAGCTTAATCAGGCACCATTTTGGGAAGGGGTTGATTGTGCGGGACTGAGCCACAGAACATCTATACTGCAGCTTCACTCGAGGACTAAGGTGCTACCCTACCACAGAGACCAGGTGAGACAGCTGTGGCATACAGATGGAGTGGTGAGGGTTAGACACAGTTCCCCTGAGAAGTTCAAGTTCAGGGATGACACAGGGGCTGCATTCTGTGGTGGGAGCCAGGGTCTGGAGGTGGTTGGCTCTGAAAGTGATGGCATCGAGTCCAGCAAACTGCTTGAGCCCCCACCCTGCTGCCTACATGCAGCAGAGAGCAGTGGTCTGATTGTCTCTTCCTGTACCAACACAAGCAGGAAAACATCTTGGCTTGGACAGCTGTCATAGTCTAGGGTTTACAGACAGGGAAATCTATTGAGCAGACATATTACCTTGCAAATCCATAGGCTGTAAAGCAGGGCAGAGAGGATTTTGACTTGCTGGGTTCCAAACACTGCAGGTTTTGGAGGGAAACCATTGATTTGGAAATACAGAGACATTTCTTGACCTTTTTTTCTCTTTATTTTTTATTTTCTTCTTTGGTGGTGTTTGGAATTTTATCTCCTATTTTCTTTTTATTATTTATTTATTTATTTATTTATTGCTTTGGGCATCTTTTTCTTTTGCTCTCTCTTTTAATTTGTCCCTATATCATTGTTTCCTTTACTCTCTATTTCTTCTCTTTTTCCTTATTGGCTTTATTTTACTTTTATCCAATACTATTAATTTCCTTTTACTTCTTAATAGGATCTTTTATTTTACCTGTATTGTCATCTTAACTTTCATTGTTTTTATTTTAAAGAGAAGAAAGAAAAAAAAGAACCAAAACAAAACAGAATAAAGAGTAGCAACAATACAGAATTCCAAGGAAAAAAGGAAAAGAACAACAAAAAAACCTAAGAGATTATTACTTGACAAATTACATACTGACTTCTTGGAAATAGTTGTTCAAATTATAAAGTTAAAACATGTAAAGTAGACATTCAAACAGTGAGTCTGTTATCAGTTCTGTTCCACGATCTGAAAACAAAAAAACCCAGCAAAATGGTCATCCATCTTATCTACTCAAATATACATTCAATTATATCAAAAGGGTAAAATTAAACACAAGACAGAACAAAGCAGATCACAAGAAAGCAATGTAAGAGACATAAATTCCAAAACTAGACAATCGGAGATATTCACTCTCTGTCGTATTGACTCTTGTTTTCTTCCAAATAGTTGTCCATATTGTCACATACAGGGAATTAACATGAAACAACATAGTATGGAATTGATCTGAGCAGGACGAGGAAGGCGTTTCAGGTCTTCAAGACCAGACAATAGGGAAGCCGAGAATGGCTGTCATAGTGTCTCTCATTCTCCTCAAAACAGCTGTCCATACCTTCATGTGTGTTGAACTTAAACAAAACAAAACAAGCTAAAATCACTTTGAACAAAGAATGATAATTTTGCTGGATTACACATCATGACATTATGGAATCAACACTGGGTATTGTAGTGTCTCTTTTTCTTCAAAGTAGTTGTTCATTTCAACATGTGTTATATAGTTGGTTCTCGTAAACTGTTTATAAGCTCTACACATGCGTGAGTCTCTACATGTATATGTATCCTTTCTGTATTAGAGGTAAAAACAAAACAAAGCAAGATAAAACAAAAACAATTCCTAGAAAAGCATGAAGCAAAAAAGTCATATATAACTGCAATACAAGGTGATCTACAATGGTTACCATGATGTCTCAGCAGTATATAACATTAATAAAAACAAAGCACTGGAGACATTATAAGAGTTCAAAAGCAAGTAATAATCAAACCAGAGTGGGTATCTTAGTGAATCTTGTCATCTTCAGTGTAGTTGCCTATACTCTTAGACTTGATGCTATCAATCATAACAGATTTAAATAATCAGTCAATACAAAGTAGCAATCTAACAAACCAGATTCAAATAAGATTAGTCATAATAAGACAGTATAAGTTATAAAGGGCTTCAGATTAAGTTGGTAGGAAATTAGGGATGATTACCATAATATGTCCTCTTATTTTTGGGATAGCTGACCATGTCCTCAAGTCTAGCATAAGTAGACAAACTGGAACAGCACATAATCCATCCAAGCAGAGTGGTGAGAATAGTGTAAATTTTAAATCTTGTTACCCAATTAACAATATCCTCTGCTTCCCTTTTTAAAACAATTCCTCCCCTTTCCCTCCCATGGGGTGCACTGCTTGTTTTGGGTCCCACTGCCTCCCTATATAGAGCAGCTCAATGGACCCTATCTCCTGATCTACTCTGCCTGTGTTTCTCTCTGTTTCTATTTCAAGGCCATCTATACTAGAGATTACAGCCAATCTTCTCTGCCTTATTTCTGCTATTCTGTTTTCTGCCATTGGTTGTTTATTTTTCTGTTCCACTCCACTGTCTGCCCCATTCACTGAGGCCTCTCTGCCACTGTTCCTGAAATGCTCGTATTCTTGTTCTCTCTCTCTCTAAAATGTCCTTCAGTATTTTTTTTTGGGTTGGATTGGTGGTCACAAATTCTCTCAGTTCCTCTTTGTCATGGAAGCATCTTGCTCTCCATTAATTTCTAGAGAGAGTTTTGCAGGCTACACCAATCTGGGCTGGAGATTGTTCTCCTTCAGCACTTGAATTACATTACTCCAAGCTCTTCTTGACCTGATGGTCTGTATCGAGAAGTCTGCCGTGATTTTGATGGGTTTTCCTTTATAGGTGATCTGTTTCTTTTCTCTGATGGCTTTTAATATTCTGTTCTTATATTGAATTTCTGGGATCTTGATTATTATGT
>PVJX010028964.1:0-23978 GCA_004027295.1 Dolichotis patagonum | reverse complement strand
TGTGCCTTTGTCAGGAAAGCATCCAAAGCTGAGGTGAATCAAAAGCATGACAGTCCCCTGCCAGAAATGGCATGGGCCACAGTGTGTCAGCCCCAGCTCCCCAGGGTGTCTGGCACAGGTGACTAACTGGAGTCAAATCCAATGCTCATTCTTAGACTTCCCTGGTAGCTTGGAGCACGCTCCTTAACCTTCTGTCTGTTTGAGTATCTAATAGGCTGGTGTCTGTTAAAGGCATCTGCACTTAACAAGCAGAGAAATGGTTTCCACACAGTGGGACAAGTCTAGATGACAAGACTAGAAGGCTGAAAAACAGCCGACGGGGGGACTATTGAGGCACAGTGGCAGAGTCACCTGTCAGGCACATACTCTTTCTTTAGGGCTTGCATCTGGTGTAGATGGGTGGGCAGAAGGTATCTCACATGCCTCAGGCCACAGCAGTCCTATCCAGGAAAGACTGAGCATCTTTTAAGGCACCCTGAGCTATGAGTATGGGGAAGTTGGGAGCCAGGCTTCAGGAAGAATTATAGGTAAAAAAAGGTTGAACCTTTTTTAACTAAAACATGCACACAAAATGCAGCTCTCTTGTGTGGCTTGCCTTGTCGTTTCAAGCATTTCCACTGGCTGCAAGCAGCAGGCTTCCCAGCTTGGTGACCTCTCCACTCGATACCCACGAGACTGTGGTCAGCCCTGGAGTGGGTGGGCAAGGCCCTGGTAGCTGGGCTCCCCATCCCCACTAACCCAGCCTGGCCCAGAGCAGATGCTTCTGCCAAATCGGTCGCTTTGCTTCATCAGGTCCCCAAACACCTGCCCCCCACCATATCCCGCCTGCTCTTTCTATTCTAGGGCCTCCTTTTCTCCCTGATGTCCCCTCATTTTCTTCAGAAGCCCCTGTATCAACCACACTCCACCCTCTACTGAGTGCCGAGGCTCTTGCTCATGCCCCGCTGTCCCTCCTCTGCACTCTGCCTGTGTTCTGACCCCACCATTGACCACCATGCCCGCTAAATGCCATGGGGAAGGTAGGGGTGATTGCTTCCTAGTTCTGAGCCCCAGCTTCCATATGCATGGGACCAGATAATTTTCTGTGCCTCAGAGTGTGTGAGAATGAATGGGGGTAAATGTCAGGTGTAGTGGCACACACTTGTAATCTCTACCTGCAGGAGGCTGAGACAGGAGAATTGCTGGAGTGTGAGGACAACTTGGACTACAGAATGAGTTCAAGGTTCAAAGCCAGCTTGAACTAGATAGATAGATAGATAGATAGATAGAGGATGAAGTTGAGTGAATGAATGAAATAAAAAGGCCAAGAGCCCTCCAAAGGTTGCCTGCCTGGAGCTCTGAGGTCTGAACTGTATGCTGCAGGGTTCGGCCCACATTTCTCTCCAGCGTGTAATAATTTGCAAGCAGGATTGTCCTGAACTATGTCCTTGATTAGCTGCAATGCCTAGCAGGGTTTTTAAAAAACCACTCGACAAATTTGTTTGATTTATTTTTGACTTGTTCTTTAAAATCTCCATCAATATGATGGAAGGAGGACCAGCGTCATTTTTTTAACGTTTGGAAGACAGAACTAAGTGTTCATTAGCATGGATTGCTTTAATATTGTTTGAAAATCAATTCAAAGTGTGATAAACTTGTAAAGTTGAGGAGAAGGTACTGAAAGGTTTGCCAAAGGCACACACACAAAGCTAAAATTCTTTTTCCACCTTCCTTCTTGCACGACAGCCCCACCATGCACTTTGCTGGAAGGGTTGTGCTCCCTCCTCTCCCCCCATGCTGGGGTGACCAACTCTGTCCAGCAGATCGAGTTTAAGCCCCTTCTCCACTTTCTTTCTCACAAGGACATAAACAGATCATGATGAGTCTAATAAAAAGTGGACTTGTGGAAATAATGAAAATATTGCATACATTATGATGCAAGCCTATTGTCTTGGTTACTTTTCTTTCATTGCTGGGAAAAAATACCCAACACCCAAAATTAAGGAAGTAGAAGTTTTTGTTTAGCTCACAGTTGTGGAGGTTTCAATCCATAATCAGCTGGCTACAAGGCATGGTGGCATGGCACAGGGACAACACTTCAAGGCAGCAGCCAGAGCAAAAGGGGTGGAACAAGCCTGTTTTCCTCCCTTACATTGTACACCAGCCATTCCTCTCCCCAAGAGGGGTGTAAAACTCACAAAATCTCTGTGCTCTCCTCTTGCACAGGATGAGGATATTTACAAAGTAAGGACCCTGGTTCCCTGATGAATTGGTTAAACTTCTAAACTTCTCAAGTTGACAAAATGTATCAACCATAGCATCCGTGATGCGCTGGATTTTACCGTGGTGTTTTATTATGTTGCATCACTGCTCCGAACATGCCAGAAGCTGGGCACTGTGTTTGCTGTGCATAAGACTTTGAGCATTAAATGTCCACTCTGGATGGTGAAGGACACCATGTGTCCTGGGCTTAGCCAGGTCTTGCTGCACTGAGTGTCCCATCCCCCTGTCCCACCACCACTGTTCCTTGTGTGACTATGTCCACAGTGACCACCAGGACCTAGCAGAGATCCAAAGGCGGGGTTTCAGTCAAAACTCTCCAGTCTTGCCATTTTGACAGCAAGTCTTCATGACTATGAAGGAATTCTATTTGGAGATAAATGGAACATGTTTCTATAGTGGCAAGCACATTTATAAAGCATGTAGATAAAATTACCTCAATGTGTATAAAAACCATTTAGATTCCTAGGTAAGGTTTTGGTAACCGAATCAAATGCTGCATCTGAAACAGAAATTTAAACAGTAATTCCATGATCAACTGTCAAACCTGTCAAGGAGAATAAAATGACTCATTAAGTACATTAAGAAAATACACGTGTAAATCACAGTATTATGGTTTTATTAAAATCACAAATATATACAGATAAATGAATCAACTTTCTCAAGATATATCTACCTAAGATTAATTAGGAAGTACTCAGTAATCCTGGGAAAGTTTCATTTGAGAGACTTGCATGTTCACTGGAAAGTATGAGTCTTAAGTTTTAATAAAGTTCCTTGATGAAAGAATTATAAAATTAGTCCTTCCTGTATACTGAAACATTGTAAAAGTTAATGAATTCTCTGACATTCAGCAATGTAGCTAAATTACTTTATATACTTGTTTGAGCACAATGTTTGAGCATAATCTTCTGATTAAAATAAGAACCACCACAATCATCAGTAATAATTATTATTTACCAATCGACCACCCATCCCCTACCATCCCCGAGAGCTCATCTTGGGAGCTGACAAAATTATTTTCCAAGGAGTTCAGAAACTTTTTGCTGCACAACACTAAGAGAAAAAGTGACTCTAACTTTTAAGTTTCAATCTTAGAATTCTGAACAAAAGTATATTTTTAAAAAATCTTCTCTTATACTGAAGAAAAATCCCAGCAAGCCTTTGTGTATCATAACACTAGCTAATTCACTACTGTTTGCCCTGCAGTTTCCGTTTAGGTTTGTGATGCTACCATGATTGAGTCCTACCGCACAGAAAAATGAGTCTAGATTTTATTTCTGTTTTGGCTCAGACTTGTGTAGCAGGCAAATTGTTTGCAAATCAAAGGAAAAAATGATACTGACTTGAATAATCTCTTCAGAGATTAAAAAAAAAACACTAGCAAAAATATAGAAAATACTTTCTGCTGTTCAGAATGCTTTACCTGTTGGATTGCATGGCTTTATCATTGCAGTGAGCAAAGGTGGAAAGAACTTGGCCAGGTTTCAAGAGACATTCTGCCAATAATGTCTTCCACCATTTTGCTGCCCTCACCTTACTTTACTTTAAAAATGACAAGAGTAGACTGTCATCTGAGCAGCCCCCAGCTAAGAGAGGACAGCCAAACCTGTCCATGCTGGTCTCTGGTCTAATCTCTCTCCATCCTCATGGAGGCCAGGCAATCCAGCAGGGTCTCCCACATTGGGTAAGCAGAAGGACTGCAAAGTGTATCTCATTTGTAAGTCAATCAAGAAACTCTCTGGGAATAAAGCTTAACCATCAGAGCCAAGAAATTTGATGGGGTGTAGGGAAAGGAATTGTATGTTTCTGTTTAGCCATGATTCTTTCTGAGGAAGGCTCAATTTGGACAGAAGTTTGAGGCTAGGTCATAAGGTACTGAGCTATGGAACATACTTTTCCTTGGCAGTCTTATTTTGCTGCCAACATTTTGATCTGGTCAGATGGAAATATTAGTTAGTATCTGTCTTGGTTACTTTTCTCTCATCATTGAGAAAAAATACCTGATGTCCAAAGTGAGGCAAGGAAAGGTTGATTTAGCTTACAGTTTTTGGAGGTCTCATATACTGAGCTGGCTCCAAGGCAGGGTGGTGTGGCTGAGGGGCAGCTCTTCATGGTGGCCACAAGGGACATAAGCAAAAGGGCAAAACGGCATGTGTCTCAGAACACAGCAAGGGGTCTGTTTATCTTCTCTCTGGGCAAGGAGGATGCCATGATTCTGTTTATCTCAGCCATAAACAGTGAAAAGCAGTAAAGTTGCCTGGCTTTCTTAGAGCATCTACATGGTTCCCTCTAAGAATCATCTATCTCTATCTAATATAACCAGAGCTGAAGTCTCCCCTAGATAAACAGCTGATATTTTAGAGGCTCCTCCATACACACGTTCCCATCCATCTTACCAAGCCTTTTTCTATAACATGCTTTGGAGCCACATAAAAAGGCTTTCAAAAAAATGTTGGTGTTCTAATTCATATTTTGACACTTTTGAAAATTTTTGCACAGAGTAATTATGCATGCTTTCCTGTTAAAACAGATACACAGTCTTGTAGTTCACATCGTAAAAGTAGTAATGAGGACCATCCTGACCAAAATAGAAAACAGCACCAGCAAAATCCATTTGCATAATGTGAAACATGGAATCTCTCCCAGCTTGGGCGGTAGGCGTTTACTCTTTTCTGCATCACTAGTCAAAAGTTTATGCCCAGATGCTTTTATTTGTTTGTATATTCACTGCCCTCTCTAATTTAAACATTTTGATTTCCTGGCAAGGGAGGTCTGGGATTTAAGAGGCACAACAGTAACATGGGTGCACACAATCCTTAGTGCATTTTACTGAGGAAAAGCCACCCCACTGCATGGGAGCTTACACAGCATCCTCAGCCTGCTTCCTACTCTGGCATCAGTCACTCAGAGTGACTCCTCCTGTACCCTACTAATCCTCATTATTATAATTAAGCTCATTTGCTCCACACTGAACCTAGGTGAGATGTAATAATGAGAGTAAATGTTTCTACGATGGCACTAATGATTACATAACACTTTTCCTTCTTATTTCCTAAGCCTATAAACATAAGTATAATTCCCAAGTCAATATCCTTTTTAGGCAGGGCTTAACTTCTTTCTTCATTAGGAGTCTTTTCGTGTTGTTGTGTTAAGGACTGCATGAGGCTTGGGGGGACATCCAGACACAAGCCATAACGGTACCCGATGCCTTCAGCCAGAGTGCTCCTACAAAGGCCTGTGTCTCAGAGCACAGCAAGGGGTCTGTGGGTCTTTTGTTTCTCTTTCATGTAAATTAGCTATGAATATCCTCCTCTGTGAGTGTCCTTTCATTTGTTATTTAAATTGTCTTTTTCTTGTTGATACACAGGATTTCCGTATATAGGAATACTGTATGGGCCCATTGTTGAATTCCACATGTTTTGCTCAGTTTGTTGTCTGCCTTTCACTCTCTTAATGGTGCCTTGGGATGACTCTGATTTCTAAGTTTTAATAGAGCTTATCGATTCTTTCTCTTTTGATTAGCATTTAACTGTCCCATTCAAAACTGTGCCCGATTTCATGTTCCTAAATCAAGTAGACATATGTATGCATCTATTTCTGAACCCCATTCTCTTCCATCAGTTTATTTGTTATTATTTTTGCCAGAATCATTTGTTTTAATTGCTATAAGACATTCTGAGAGCTATGAATGTCACTCTTCAAGTACTCTCCTTCTATAAGATTGTACTGACTGTTCTTTAACTGTATATTTACCCCCCACACACACACTCCCTCCAAACTATTCTGATCTTAATTAGAACTGCAGTTAACCTACAGAGTGATGAGCATGGTACCTAATTCATGAACATGGTATCTCTTTCCTGTTAATTAGGTATTGTAAAATAATTTCCAATAATGTGGAGCATTTCCTTGAGCTAGCACCTCCACACCAGTTGAACAGGAGGAATGACAGCAAGACGTCTTTGTCTCGGCATTGGAAGGGAAGCACGTATACACTTACCATTAAGTATGACTTATGATGTAGGTTTCTGGAGAACCCCTTAGTGTACTGAGGAAACTGCTTCAATTGCTAGTGTGCTATATTTTTATTTTCATGGGAGAATTTAATTTTATCAAATAGATTTTCTGCTCCTATTTGGAAGGTTGCATATTTTTTTCATTTATTCTGTCAATGTGGTTAATTTTATTACAATATTTCTTAAGGAGGCTTTTAAAAGTGTATCATAAATATGGAAAAAGTGTGCAAATTACTTTTATGCCTCAGTGAATTTCAAAAACACTCATGTACCAGCAATCACATCAAGAAACAGACCTTGTTGTGCCCATTTCCAATATGTATAAATCCCAGTCTCTGTCCTTTAGTTAAAAAGTCAGTCTCTGAACAGTGCTCAGTTTCCAGCGTGCTAATCATGCGTGGTTATGCAAAGTATTGTCCCTTTAGTTCACAAATCACAATGTACATAACATCCCATCATGCTCATTGACCAATAGCATCACCCTTCCAGCATCTGTCAGTGCTTGGCTACCGCAGTCTGTCACTCGGGTTACACACTGGCGGCAAGGTGTGTCATGTGCTGTCTGCTTCGTCCCTTGACAAGCCCATGTGACATTTTACACACTAGACCTTTCACACAGGGACCAGACCAACACGCAGAAAAATGCAGCAAAGTAAGGACCTGGTAACACTGGAAGTGAAATTCTAGTCACAGCCCTAAAGATTTACAGTTACTAAAAAAAACAAAAAGAAAAAAACCACCAAGTCTGTCACCACTCAAGACTCTTGATGTGCCAGGAGCAGGGCCAGTAAGGGACACTCACTGACTCAGTGAGGACAGTGGTGGTGACAGACAGTCAGTGATGCTGCCAAATAAATGAAATACATTATCTAATATTGATGATGCTGCCAATCACAGAATACTAGTCAAACATCATGTATACTTTTAAAAGTTTGCATAAACCTTTATGTGTGACAGTAAGATGGATGTTATTGTTTTGACCCAAAATATAAAGGGCACAGAAAATAATCACAGTTTTTCCCACTCATCAGTAACCTCAGTTTGCATGGTTGGGAGTTACATGGTCAGTGTGACCGCCCCACACTGCACTTCAGGGGAGAGGTGCCTGGGTTTCATTAAGGACACTTTCAGATACGCTCTTGGGAGAACTTAGTCTGTAATTTTCTGTCTCATTTTCATATTGCTATCATCATGACCCCGCAGAATGAGTTGGGAAGTATTCTCTCTTTGCATTCCCACAAAGAGTTTGTGAAAACTCATGACTTTTTTTTAACTGTTTAATGGAATTCATCAGGAAAGTTATCTGAGCCCAGAGAGTTTGTTCATAGGCAAGGTTTTAATTTCACATTCAATCTATCAATAGATAGAGGGCTTTAGATTTTTTCAATGTCTCATTATTATAATTTTTCTAGGAATTTGTCTACTTACATTTTCTAATTTATTACTAAAAATTTGTTCACGATATCTTCTGAGAGCTTCTTGGTATCTGTCTACACCCCAGTCCCCTCTTCACTGAAGTCAATCCTTTGCACACTCACACGCTGTCTGTCTGTGTCTCTTTTTCTGTCTCTTTCTGCCTCTCTCTCTTTTTCTGTTGGTTCGTCTTGCAAGAGGTTTACCCATCTTTTCCTTTAGGCTGTGTTGATTTTATTCCTCTTGCACTTTTATTTTCTGAGTTATTATTATCTGCCTTTATATTTAAGACTTCCTGCCTTCCGCTCACTTTGGATTTAATTTGTTATGTTTTCTGATTTTTTAAAATGATTACGTAGATCATCTATTTTCAAATATATTTTAATACATGCTAAAAGTTATTATTGCTAGTCTCAGCATAACTTTGCCTTTATTTTTTAAAATTTCACTTTGCCAAATTTCATAATTATTTCACGTAAAATATCTTCTCCTGTGTATAATGAGTTCCTTCATGTGCAGTATTGTGTACTGCTTCAATTCCAAATGTGAGGGAATCTATTGTGTTTTATTATTGGTTTCTAGCTTTATTTCACTGTGGTAAGAGAATGCATTCCGAACAGTAAGTTCATTAATTATGTTCACAGATCTTTTGTATCTCATTTTATATCTTATATATATGAATATATGTATTATACATATATATATATCTTCAGTCATAAATATGTGTATATGATTGTGCTTAATTTGCTAGGAAATTTTCTTCTTACCATAACTTCTAATGAATATTCTTGCTTGCTATAGAATTAATTTCTTTTTCAGAAGTAAAATGTGAACATTCCATTGTCTTCTGACCTCCATTGCATGGTGGACTGATAACTGGTAGTCAGTTTGTAGCACCAGCTGAGCTGAATCAGCGTGGTGCTGAGCACGGCTGGCCCACCAGAGGACTGTCGCCAGCATAAAGAGGAGAACTGCAGAGGAAGAGTTGAGTGTTGTTGGTTCTCCTGTTGCCATTGGTTCTCCTGGAGGAGTTGGTCAAGCTTTTTCCCTGATATGAACTTGGCTGTTCTCACCATCAGAGGAGCCTGGGACCTTGTTGCTGAGCGTGGCTGAGGTTCACTTTGGGGGAGCTTTGGGGTTGACTGCTTCCTAGCTCTGGTGGGAAAGATGCCCACTGTTCAGTCTCCAGGAGAAGCTTGGCACACTGGCTTCCTGATATGAACTTGGTTGTTCTCATCATCAGAGGAGCTCCAAACTTCGCTGCCACTGAGGATGGCTGTGGTACTGCAGAACCTTCAACCTACTGACACAACTCCCTCACCCAGTTAGCAAAGACTTTCTAGCTTCCACCACTGGCCTTTGGGCCTTTCTAGTGCACATCCATGAAACAGACTTGCATGGGTCATTGTCACGGACTCTAGACCTCCAGCTGGACCCGGAGGCATTATCATGGACTCTAGGTCCTCAGCTGGACTCATGCAGGCTGTTGCCATGGGACCCAGGCCCTCAGCTGGATTTTCTAGGTCTTTAGTGTGTGGACAGATTTCCTGCACCTTCTTTGTATTTGACTCGGGGCAACTGTCATAAATAATACTATAAACGATGTGGCCTGTATTGTCTTATTCTCCTTGCAAACCCAGATGATCTCGAAAGTCTTTAAAAGTTTTATTGTGTCTCTTTTGAGAGGAGCGTGTCTTGGGTGCATTTTATTTTGTCTGATTGTTTATGAGATTCTCCTGTTGTCTTTGGTTTTCAGTAGTTTTTCCTATGAAGTACCTAGGTATAGTTCTCTTTACATTTATTGTTGGGATTCATACTGCTTCTGGTTCATACTGGGCATATATCTTTATCACTTGGAATATCTAACTGTTATCTCTTCAGATAGCGTATTCTCTATTCGCTATTTCGCCTGTTTTGAGAGTCCATCAACAAATACATTAAATGTGTCATTGTTCAGATGTCCTATATGCTCTTCTTTATATTTTCCTTTCCTGTTTCTCTACACATTTCAATACGTCATTTTTCACTTGTTTCTTTTCATGATCATTAATGCTGTCTTCAACTGTTCCTACACTACTATTATACCAGTCTGGTGAAATATTTAATTGAATATTTCATATATGCAATTTCCATGTACCTGATTTTTCAATAGAATTTAGTTCTTCCGTAAAATCCTCTTTCCTGTCATATAATATCATAAACACATCACATTATTAACTCTTTGCCTTGATGACTAGTATTGAAACCTCTAGACCTGCTGCCCTCCTCATTTTCCAAGAGTTCCAGTCTGCTGAAGCTATAGCACCATAACAGGAACAACAGAAGTGGAATTCATTGCTTACAAGCCATAAGGATCACACTGATGAAGATCTAAATACTAAAACAGAAACACTAAATCAAAGACAAAGTAGTAGAAACCTTGAAGACTTAGGGGTAGGCAGAGTGTAGGGAGCGGCATGATAGCCTCACTGCTGCCGCCCCATCCCTCCCTCCTGTGGGCATTTGGTGTGTCTGCCTACATTGCCCATGATCCTCTCTGCCTGGCCGGACATGACTGCGACCTATCCGCTCTCCCCACCACATCTCTGCCTGATGACAACTTCCTGCCCTCACCCTATATAAACCATGTTCACTTCCTCAATAAACGAGACTTGATTGGAACTGCTCAACTTGTCTCCATCTCTCTTTCCTCTTGCCCTGCCCACCATCCCTGTTCCCTCTCCAGGTGAGACCCACAGCCTGATCCGTGGGCCAGATCACAGAGAGTTCATGAACAAAACACAAATTGCACGGGAAGTACTTCAAAGAACCAACAACCAAGATCTCCGCTTATTAAAATGTTTTTGCACATCAAAAGAAATCACCAACAGAGTGAAAAGACAACCCACAGAATAGAAAAAAAATTAGCGAACTGTCCCTCAAACCAAGGACTTCTACCTAGAACACATAAAGAACTGAAAAAAACCAGGTCCCAAATTCAAAGACCCAATCTAAAAATGGGCATCTGAGATAGACACACAATTCTCAGATGAAGAAATAAAAATGGCAAAGAAATACGTGAAAAAATGTTCAACATCACTGGTCATTTGAGAGACGCAAATTAAAACAACATTAAGAGTCCATCAAGAAATCAACCAATAACAAATGCAGGTGAGGCTGCAGAGAACAAAGAACCCTTCTCCACTACTGTAGGAGTGTAGACTGGTGTGACCACTATAGAAATCAGTGTGGAGATTCCTCAGAAAACTAGGACAGGAGGTCCCATTTAATCCAGCTGTTTCCCTTCTGGGTATTTTCCCAGAAAAATTAGAAACATCATGCCACAGAGATATACGTGCACCCATGTTTATAGCAGCACAATTTATAATAGCTAAATGGACCAAATGGCCATCAACTGAGAAATGTATATAAAAGATGTGTTTTTTTACAATGGAGTACTACTCAGCTATAAAGAAGGTTAAACTCAAAGCTTTTACAGGTAAATGGATGCAACTTGAGACCATACTCATTTAGTGAAATAAATCAGACTCACATGCATAAACACTGTATTGTCTCCCTAGTGTAAGAAATTGAAAGAATAAACAAGATCAGAAATGTACAATACATTTTGTGAAAGAGGAAAACATTGTTCAAAAGAAAAGAACTGGAATGGAGGGAAAGAGAAAAACAGGGAAAAGAAAAAAATATATATATATACACACACAAGATAGCTAAGATAATTATACTACTAATTTCTACTGGTTCATTGAAAAGAACAGTTTGTGCTTATATTGTTTGATTAACTTGATGCCTATATCTTGTAATCTGAGCAATTACTTTGATGATAACAATATGCAATATATTAACTATTGTAAATATTCTACTATCTTGTTTTGAAATTCCATGTCATTGGTTTTATTGTTTTTTTCTCTTTAAAATAAAAAGAATTATGCTGATGACTCTGCCACAATGTATTTAATCAAATGTGCTTTCATGAATACTTTATGTTTTCAATCTCCAGTTTTAAAGCAAAGACACAGTGAGCATCGCTGCAGTTATGTGCTGTCATTTGTGGGGGTGTTGCTATAGGAAATGGAGTGGGGTTCTGAGGTTAAACACCGTGCACATTTTAATTGTGAGAGTTGCTAACTTGCCTTAGCAAGTCGTCTGTTACGCCCCTGCCAACAGCACAGCAGAGTGGGCGCCCCACTCTGTCCCCATGTGGAATAACTGCTTTGCTTTTTTACCGATTTGATAGGGAAAATAACTTGCTTGAATAAATAATTTGAAAGAGTCCTATTTTTTATTCCTCTTTCTCATTAAGAAGTGTCTTATCTGAACATGGTGGCTAACATTTCTAATCCCCGTAATAAGGGAAGCTGAGGCAGGAGGAGTGTAGTCCTATAAAAGTCTTATCACATACTTGTAATTTAAAGAGAGAAAAAGAAAGACAGAAACTGAGAGAAGAGAAAGAGAGGATGCCTTTTCCCCTGTCTTTTTCAGACAGGGTCTCGCTACGCAGTTTGGGTCGGCCTTGAGCTCACTTTGTAGCTCAGGTTGGTCTTGAATGTGTACGGATATTCCTGCCTCAGCCTCCTGAGTGCGACATTTTTTATACTTGGAGCTGTGGATGCCGCTTCTGTTCCAGAGAGACCGGAATCTCATGACGAAACTTAAGTTCGAAGTCAGAAGGTCACGGATGGGAGTTGCCAGCGAGACAGACTGAGCATAATAACAATTCTGAGAAAATAAATGGCTAACAGAGGGCGCACCATAGGCGGGGGCGCCGTACGCAGGGGAGAGGGGTGCGGGTGGCATCCAGGAAGCCCCGACTTGTGGGCCTTCCCCAGAGGCTTCAGAGGCACGAGTCTTGGGTGCTTTTTACGTCCCTTAGTTCTCCGTAATGCGACTCGCAGAGTCACAAGCTCAGCAGCGCTGCCCATATTTAAAGCCCTCTGGGCGACCCAGCGTCTCTTCACCCGGAGACTTGGATGGAGCGCACCGTGGTCCACGGGAGGCCTTCGGTTTCCGGACCATCACTAAAATTGCTCCTGGGTGACCCTGAGGGCTTTGGCCACCACCAGGAATGAATCACTTCTGCCACCCCGGAGCACGCCGCCAGGCGCCGCCTGTGAGCGGAGGGCGACGGCAGGGTGGCGCGCCAAGGGCTCTGTCCCTCTAACCCGAGCCTCGTGCGAGGGACTGCGGCAAGGACTCCCCGTGCGGCTCCAGGGCAAGAACGCACTGCCCAGCTTCTGCCAGTGCCCGCGGCCGGCAGTGCATCGTAGCCCTGCTGCCCGTCCTCCTGGGGATCGCGACCGTCACCAACGTGTCCTGCAAACTGACTGACGATGCACCCTGCCTTTTGGGGTTTCAGGCAAAGGGTGCAAGAAAGACATTCTCAGTGGTCACGCGGCGTATTACACCACAGGGAACTGCGGAGGATGGCTCTGGTAACCTTCCCTGCCACTGTTCATCCCTGGACTCGGTGCCTTAGAAAGCAGACTGTTGGTTTCAGCTCTGACAGGTGAAGAGCTTAGAAGTCGTCGTCTCCAGCCTCACAACAGGAGGAAGATGAGCAGAGTGAAGGTGAGCAGCCAGCCCTAGATCCCTCGGAGGAGCGAGGTCCTGCTTTCCGGGGAAACTGCTTCACCGACGGCGCGTCACGCTGAGGGAAGAGCAGGTAGACGGCTCTAGGTCTCCATCCTTCCTGCAACACAGAAAGCAAGGGGGGGGGGTGCTAAGAAGCCCTGCCGAAGGGCACGGCCGGGACTTGGGCCAGTGCAGGCTGCAGCTGGCTTCACCCTGAACCTACAGAACGTGCCTGCCCCCCGCCTCCGCCCCAGCACCAGTTAACACAGCGCTGCGGACGAGGACCCGGAGACTGCAACGGGCAGCTGCACGACCCCGGCGTGTTGAGGACGGAGTTTCAGGGAAATCGGTGACAGGGGCACAGAGATGGACACTGGCAGGAGCAAATGCTTGACATCTACACGGAGATGTAGATGAGAGCGAGCATAAGCGTAACGTAACTCCCAGCTCTACGAACATAAAACACCACATCCAAGACCTTGTACCCAAGCACCTCAAGTACAAAGTGTGATCAAACGATGGTGAACGTTTGCATTTTAAAAGTTGTGACGGTAGAAGGTACATTGTCATTGTCATTGTTAAAGTTCTTCCCTCCCTTCAGATACACTTACCTCACTGCTCCTGCCTCTTTAGGAAGCAGTCCTGGAAGTTGTCGCTCATGAATGTCTCTGTTTTGAGGTCCTCAGACTGAAAATGTCTACCGTTCCTGGTCATTTTAAGCTTGGGGAAGAGCCAGAGTCCCATGACACTAGGTCAGGTGAATAAGGTAAATGAGGCCAGACCATCTCATTCTTAGGGGCCTGATTTTCCACTGGATGGCACTCAGTAGTGGGATTCACCATGCTTCTGATGATGCTTGCTTTGTTTTGTCTCTTGTCTTTTTGAGACAGGGTCTCACTGTGCAGTTCACACTGGCCTTGAGTTCACTTTGTAGCACAGGCGGGCCTCAGACTTGCAGTGATCCTCCTGCCTCAGCCTCCCGAGCGCTGGGATTACAGGTATGCACCCCCACTCTCGGCGGAGATCATGCTTCTTAAAGACGTGAACAGGGACTCCCAGAACCACTTCAGATGGTGGCAAGAATGACTGGCTAGTGTATTAAAAGCGAAAGGGAATATTTCCAGAGGGCCTGGTGACAATGTGTCTCTTACCAGAATCTTTTTTTAGTTTAAAGGTTTGCTGTGTGTTTTGGTCACACTTTGTGTCCTGGAGACTTTAGTATACCTGAAGCAGAATTTAGCTGTGATACAGTTATGCAATTACGTAACTGTGGTATGCTGAGGACTCTGATGGAAAAGGTGGACAGTACTCGAGAATAGATTAATAATATAAGCTGAGAGATAGGAGCTCTAAAAAAAGAATCCGAAGGAATGCTATAAATCAAACGCAGCGTACCAGCCAGGAGGAGCATCTGAGCAGCAGACAGCACGGCCTGAGGAAAGGGTCGGTGATCTAGGAGGTGTGTCGGCAGGACTTCCCGAACTGAACGCCAGGGAGGCAAGAGATGCAGGACAGTCGAAAGCTGTGACAGCCATGGAACAATTACACAAAAGAGACACTGGAAATAACAATGGCTGAGAATTCTCCAAAATTAATGACAGAGACCGAAATGTAGATCCAGGAACTCAAAGTAATGCCAAGCAGAATAAATAGCAAAGCACGTACAGCTTGATGATACCCGAGTCCAGTACACCTTAAAAAGGGATCTCAACAAAAGAAAAACCCCCTCGGGGGAACAGGGGTGCAGATGACAGCAGATTCCTCTTCAGCAACCACGTGGACAGGAAAACACAGAAGTGGAGTGTTTAAAGCACTGAAGGAAAAACAGTGCCCACTTCTGCACGCAACACAATTATCCTTCCGAAGCAAAGAGGGCCTGAAACGTTTTTCAGGCAAACAAAAACTCAAGGACTTTATCTCCAGTGGAGTCAAGAACTGCTAAGGTTTCAGAGAGAAGAAAAATGGTATGTCAGGAACTCAGTCCCGCTGAGAAGTGCATTAGGGAAGGAAAAGAATTGCGGGAATACAAAATCTTTTACAGAATCTTAATTGATCTATCAATAACAGTTTGTTCAGCTGTTTTTCAGAATAGTGATAATAACAGCAAGTAATTGGGTGATTCTGGCTCATGGAGAAGTAAAGCCGAGGCTCGCCGTGCTGGGAGGGATGAGGGAGACGCGAGGACGGGGTCTCAAAGGCGTCTGCGCTGTGCGTTCACTGACAGAGAACTAAGAGAAGCAGGAAGCGTGTCGTGCTAACTTTGACCAGTAAAATATCTTTAATTTAAAAGTACATTCCGTGCAATAAGTGAGCAAAGAAAGTCGAATCACATAAAATGCTCAATTAAAATCAGGGATGGGAGAGGAAAGAAATGGAAAAAAGAGAACAAATACAGCAAACTGAATATGGGACAAGTTCAGAATGGGTGACAGATGCAAGTGTGAAATGAGAAACTATTACCTTCCTACAACGAAGGACAGAATGTCGGTGATCTTGTAGGTAACCTTGCATGTGGCGATGACTTAGACACAACAGGAAAAGCGCAGTCCCGCACATGGAAACTTGGTAAGATGGGCTTTGTTAAAACTAAAATTTCCTTTACTGGGCAAGACTGATAACAGAGAGCAGAGTTCAGAGACTAGCAGGAAATACTCGCAAGCATGTATCTCAGAAAGGGCTCATACGCTGTATGAACAGAACTGTTAAAAACTCAACAAGAAAGCAAGCCAATTTGTAAAAGGGCAAAGATCTGTCAACCTCGGCAAATACAGACGGCAAATGAGATGTGCAGAGTTGCCCCATATCCTACCAGGAGGGAAGTGCAGGTTAAGGCGATGAGATACCACTGCACCACCTACTCCAACAGTGAAAAAATCCCAGCTTTGTCAAATCCTAGTGAGGATGTGGAGCAGTAGAAATGCTCTCATTTACTGCTGGTATAAATGCAAAGGGGTACAGCTATCTTGGAGGAGAGTTTAGCCGTTTCTTAACCAAGCTAAATACATTCTTACCATAAGATACAGCAGTCAGGCTTGTCAGTATTTATCCAAGTGAACTTAAAACATGTCATGTTGATAGCAGTTTTATTCATAACTGCTGAAAGTGACAAGCAACAAAGATGTCCTTGAGGAGGTAAATGGATAAACAATCCATGCTTCCTTCCGTACAATGCAGCACTACGCAGCAATACAAAAATGAGCTCCATGGAGGCACGGAGGAAACCCAATTGTATATTATTCAGTAAAGGAAGCCAAGCTGAGATGGTTACCTCCTGTATAATTCCATGTGCATGACGTCCTGTAGAACACAAAACTACAGAGACCAGGGAATGATCAGTGGTGGTTAGGGGTTTGGGTAGGGGGAAGACAGGGCAATTTTAGGGAGGAGAAACTGTATGGAGGCATTCGCCAAAAGAGGGGAATAAGGCATTGTGCATTTGTGAAAATACATAGGGCCATACAATCCAAATGCTTAATGTAAACTGTGGACTTCATTTGCTACTAATAATGTAGCGGTTCTGGGCCAGGCACCACCCTGATGTGAGCTGTTTATACTAAAACAAAGTGTGGGATTGAGGGCAAGCAGGCCACTCTACTGTTGTAACAGCGTAACCTGGGTTTGTGTCTCGGAGATCGAAGAGTGAAAAAGGATGACAGTGACAGAAGGGGAATGTTTTTTTAAGAAGAGAAAACAGCAGTTGAGAAGGGACTCCAAAGTGGGTTGCCACGGAAATTGTTTATCTAGAAGTTTTTATACCAAAAAATGACCAGGACTCAGACCACTCTGGGTCACGTGAAAGTCAACCTACGGGGTGAAGACAAGCTGACTTGAACTAGGAAGGGGCCTGGGAGGAACTGGGGCGCATATAGCAAGTGCATCTCTGGGGGAGCCCCTTGCCCGCTATCCTATCCAAGCGTTCATTTAAAGAACAAAGTGAGCAGGAGAAAAAACATTTCCCAGAGAGGCAGGAGGAGAAGTCATCACAGTGGGCTCCCTCACCATGCTGGCTCCCTCCCGGGACTCAGTTGTTCATCTTGTTCTCTAACTCTTGACCTCGGGTTCCTGCTTCTCTGACCAAGGCCTGATCATCCTGACTGTCTGGGGCCCCGGGCCTCAGCTGCCCACTGTCTTCTGCCTAGCTTGCCTGCCTGTGATCCTGTCTGCTCGCTATTCTATCAACTTAATAGTCCCCCCCATAAGGGACTAATTCTAAAGCTAAGTGCTCAGAATCACTGTGATAACTCAGCAGTACTTGGGGAGCTTGCACTCCTCTCAATGCGATAGGTTTGCGGGCCCCAAGACAGGTCCAGCTAGAAGAGTAGAGCTAGAGGAGAGGACTTATTTTCAGTGGCTGAAAGATGGTGGTAGGGGCTGGATCTTGATACCCACGGCGATCTTTAACATCCTGACAGTTACGCAGAAGGAACTCATGCCATTTTAGGAGTACATGATGAAAACTCTCAGTGTTAGCCTGGAAACGTCTACGCCTTCCCTTAAACAACTATGGGCCACTCGAGGCACAGATACAGCGTCTGCCCCTGGGAATGTGTTCCTGTGGCCCCCTGCTACTGTCTTGAGATGTCAGTGTGACTAATGAGGGCTCACAAGATGGGCTGGAACAGAATGCTTTTCTCCTTCCAAAGGACAGTTATCAGCCTTACCTCGCTTAGCACAGCAGCGCCATTGAATTACCTCATCCTGAATCAGAGGCTGGTGGAGATCGGAGGTGCTGAGATGGAGGGCTGAGGAGCACGGAGATGCATGCAGTTAATTTGTTTCCCAGACAAATCCTGGCACACATGTGCACCCGGGGGGCTGCCGGAAGCCACTCGTGCTCGAGCACTGAGGGGCTCCTTCCTAGCACGCTGGGCTCCGTCTTTTGAAAGCTCAGTTTTAATACTCTATAGCATCATTCCAAAACAAACTCCTTTTTATCCTTTCTTCAGGCATATTTTTAAAATTACTTTCTCAAGGTATGGAAAGGTGTGAAAAGTCAGTTTTCATTTGGCCCAAGAATTGAAACCTAGTTGATGATAGTTTATTGATTTTAAAGAAACCTGAGTGCTAGTGACAAAATATTCTGCAAATTCAAGTGTAGAGGGAAGTCAGGGTACAAGCATAGAAAAGCCTGTGTAAAAAATTCCATCGGCTTTAATAAGCAGATCCTTATTTTTAGTCCTGAGGCTGGAGGGACTGACAACTCCACAGACGGAATTACACGGCACCGAGGCTAGTGTGACGTGGGCAGCACCGTGAGGTCCCTCAGAGTGTGCCGGAAATAACTCTGGGGCTGGCCTCTGTCTGTGATGCACCCTCATCTCCTCACAGCACCATCTCCCATGTGCCACGTGCAGCCTCACCTGTCCGTCCCCTGCAGACCTGGTCAGTTGGCCCCTCTAGTCTTGCGGTTGAGAGATGCCCTGAGCCCAGCTGCCAATGTGAGCATCCTCAGAGCTGAGGGAGGGGCGGCCCAGCCCACCGCCAAGGACCAGGGCTTGTTTCTGGAGTAGTCACAGCTTCGCTTGGGCGTGGCATGGAGTGCGTGCACCACAGACAAGACGGGATCACTGGCTTCTCTCTCGGATTCTAGGCAGGCGGGGGGGGGGGGTGGATTCTAGTGGCACTGCTTCCCTCCCACCACAGCCCGGCCTGCATGTGGGTATGAAGGATCTGGGCACCTCCACCTTAGAGGCCGTGAAGAGCAAGGACTGCGGGTGTCTGCGAGCACACTCTCCATGGTCCGTCCTCTCTCCAGAGCACTGCCAGCGCGTGTCTTCGTGTTTGCCTTCAGTGCTACAGAGCGATGTCCCCGGGATGGGGCAAAGAACTGTTTCCTCCAAATGTGCCTGAGGTCAAAGAGCCCTCACCCAGCAGGCTGATGGGGGAGGCTCACTGTTGCCCTACAAACGTTAGAGAACTTCGCTGATACACAGTCGCTGTGGGGAGGGAGCTCACGCTGGCTCTGTAAGAATAGGTTTCTAAATACGGAGTTTGCACTCCCTCAGGATGCAGAAAGGAGGCTCAGGGCTTGTTCTAACGGGTGCAGTGGAAAGATCAGATTCCAGACAAGGTTCAAGGCTGCGGAGCAATGTGGAGAATGAGCCAGCGGAATTCCTTTACTTAAAACCTTCAAGATTACCCCGAGTGTCTGTGCGTGGTGGCACTGCCGCTTTGACATTCCATTAAATTGCTGAGAGGCAAGACTTTTAAATAGTACCGCCAAGCACCTGTGTCTGGGTGGAAGGGAAAATGGGGTGCCGTCCTGAATCTGTGCAAAGGCGCCTTCCCGGGATCACCGGACAGGCATCATTTGACATCGAGGAGCTAAGTGTGTTACTGAAAAGTAGAAGATGAGAGTCATTGGCAGCCCCAGGACATTTGGATTAAGGCGTGCTGACCTGTTATGTAAGTCAGGAGACAAGAAATTTCCTTTAGAAAGGCCTAGCCTTTCTAAATAAAATGTATAATTGTACATAAAATGTACATTATAAAATGTATAATTGTACATAAATAAGAGACAGGATCTATTTCAGTGCCGTGTGGAATGGGTGCACGGAAGACACCTGAAGTGCACGTATGTAGCAGGCAGGTAGTGGGTAGGACCACTCTGAGCACACTGCCTTGCTCCTTGTTGCCATGGTTACTGTTGCCTGGTGGGGTACATTGTGTATCATTTATGTCACAGACTATTTATTTGCCTAGACAACTGTCTCTTCTATTATTTACCTGGCTCTCCCTCCTTTACTATCTTCGTATGCTGCTTCTTATTGATTCACTTTCCTTTTTTTTTTTCTGAATTATTTTAGTCGGCACAATTTTTCCTTCAAAATTTTAACTGCCACGCACCTAGTAGTTGTGCTGTGCAGGAAAACTGGACCATCAGATAACCACATGAAAATAAAACAAGCAGCAAAATAATAAGTATTTAATGAAGCTAAAAGTGAGAAAAAGGTCTCCTGAATTATTTTAAATGCTGTTCTTTTTGATGATTCTTTCCTTTTTATCTCTAGAAAAATGATGATTTTTTAAAAAAACCAACTGTCCAAAGGTGGTGAATTGTCATTTATATGTGTTTTCCTAGTTTTAATTCTGTAACTGTGAAAAACACAATCTTTTTTTTTAAAGTAGAAGTGGCATCAGATAACTATTTTCATAACAGTTCACTGTGACGGTAATAATTACAGTAATAACCCACTCGTCTCTGTATTTCCACACAAATCCATGTCTCCCGTTTTGCTTTGAAGAACAGTGGCTCCCCTGTTGCTGCTGAGGTGACTGAGGAGGAGGTGGGCGCTCACCCAGGGTGACACAGAGAGCGACAGTGAGGGGGACAGCATAGAGGGCTTCCTGGCACTCCCAGGCTGTGAGGCTCGGTGGGCAGCAGCATCTCAAGGGCCTTGAGCCCCGCCGCAAACTCACTGCCTGGCGTGAGCCTCGGTCCCCTCACCTGTCAATCACAGAAGCGTCACGTCTGACGGGCGAAGGGCTCACAATGCGACTGGAGGAAAAGGACATGAAGACGGAGCCTGGTGGCCATGAAGGGAGGGCCAGTACTCAGACCCTTCCCGGGCACTCGCCCCAATCTCAGCCTACTTGGCTGGGCCACCAGTGGCCAGTGGGGCGCCCTGCTCCATGCTGGGCTGGGCGGTTGAATCCTTGTCCTGACCTTGGCCCTGAAAGCAGATGGCTGCAGAGACCTGCTGTGTGGTGAAGGCTGACATTGAAGCCTGCAGTCCAGGGCCATTTGGTACCCCTGACATTCGCATTCTGTTGGATGACAGACTTTCTTTTCCTCAGAAGAATGCCTTCTGCTGGGCCAGAAATTTCTCCTTGGAGATGACAGAATGGCTGTCTTACCGTGACTGAATGTTTACACACCCCATCTCTTTTATTTCAAAGAAGTAGGGTTGTGTCTACCCAAAACCGTGCTCTGGATCAAAAGAGAGGAACTGCTCTTCTCTGGAAGGATGGGTCTTCCAGCCCTGCAGTAGTTGCACTTTTAGATTATCACCTAGGATGGAGGACTTCACTGTTGACACAGCTACATTTAAAAAGGAAAAATCAGGTCTCCGTGTACAGAGAAGAGGCTGAAAATAAAACTCCAGTCATGTGTTTCATGCCTCCCTGTGTCCTGAGGCATGGTGGGCAGTGCCTTCCTTTGGGATCTGAGGATTGAGGTTCCAATTCCCTCATCATTTCTGTGGCACAGGGACACCTGTCCCCTGCTACACCTGTCAGATGCTGAGTGCCATTTGGCCGAATTGCAGGACATTTATTATTATCATTCCTATGTTATCTGTTATGGCAAAAGATTTGTATGACTTCTGTGAACATGGGGGTTGGAAATTAAAATATTTTAAAAGTAAGCGTTGTTTGAATGATGTTTTCTACTTAACTTGAAAACTTGCAAAGTACAAAAATTTTGACCAAACTTTCTAGATGTGTCCCCCTAAATACAGCATCTTTTATACACTACCAAGGAAACCTTACTTTTGAACATGCCTGTTTGAGCCAGTGTTTCCTTGTCTTGTTGGACATGGGTATGCCTGAAGAGAAGATAAAAAGCAGTTTGTTTTGGAATGATGCTTCCCTGTGACCCGTGTCACAGGAGATGTTTCTGGTCACCAACAACAGAAAGGGATGCAAGTCGCTTCTCCACTAGGAGACAGCATGAAACACTCACTTGGGTCCCAGAGGTGAAGGGTGTCCACCATGGAACAAGGCTTGGGATAAGTGGCTTCCAAGGGGGCTGCCGTGTGTGCTGGTAGAATCACCCAGCTGGACCTGTAAGTGCTGCAGAAGGAAACTGAGTCCTTGCAGCACAGGCCACATGACCACACATTGCTTAGGTCACACACATGCTCTGCGGTTCTGGTACTGTTCTGGGTGTGAGGGAGACCACAGCAAACTGCAGCACAGGCCTACACTGGCAGGGGGCTAATGTGAATCTGGTAAGACCCCAGAAACAGTACCCAGGGCTGCTGGAAGAGCACTGAGCATGGGAGAAGCAGTGTGGGGAGCGAAGGCAGAAGAGAAGGCTGCCTGTGTGTCCCGCACCCGTCACAGGAAGAACTGCAGCTGGGCCCCTACAGAGAGGAGAGGAGAAGCTCGGGTGCAGGAGGAGAAGCACTGACCTCTTCACAGGACAGAGGTGGGGGCAGGATCTGGACCCAGGTGTCACCACAGAGTCCGTGGCCGTGAGCTGTCTCCTAACGTGAGTGGTCTCTTGGAGGGGCTGCCAATGTGCAAAAAGTCACCCCAAAGACACAGGCCTGGTCAGGTTCTCTGTCCATCTCTTCTCACGCTGGGACCTGTGGGCATTTGGAAATCCTTCATTGTCACCAAGAAGAACCAAGCACTAGTGCTGCTTCCAGCACCGTGCGGGAAGCAGAGGGGTGGGATGAGCGAGGTATCTAAGGGAAGTGACACAGTGGCCAAAGTCGACCCTGCGTGGAACTCGCACCCAGCCGGATCACACAGACCCTGCGGTCCCAGCATCCACACATCCTGGTTTCTCCTCGAGGTCCTGTCCCCCTGCTGCACAGCCCGTCTGCCTTCACTGACAAGATCACTGCCAGAGCGTTGACAGGCCCTGGTTCCTCCGAGGTGGGAATCTCTGCTTCTTTTTGCATCCTCCGGGCCTAAGCTTGCGCCCGTCCTACCGCAGCAACTCAGCACTGAATGAGTTTTGTGGCGTTTCTGGAGATGTGTCCCCTGCCTGTTTCTCTCCAAAGAATTGCTTTTATCCAATTTACATTTCGATGCTGTGAGCAGATGCTTTACTAATAGACATAAATAGATCCCAAGCTGTCCTACTACATTTTTAAAGAGCCAACACTAGCTGGAAATATATAAGAAATCTCTCATACTGCTTAAAAATAGGAGGACATGAGAAGCAAGCGCAGGGTGATAATCACATGTTCCTGCACTGGATTTGTTCTCCCGAGTGACATATTGGCTGTGGGAAGCAAAATCGGCGGGACCTTTCTGCTGCTACCCCCGAGCTGGAAGGTCCTTGCCTGGCTGACAAGCGTGCACCGGGGTTTAGGAATCTGTCACGTTCGGTTTGCACAGCACAATTTTGGGCCAGCGCAGTGCATTTTCCAGTTTGTTGACTTGTTCATTTCCTGCAAACTAACAGTGTCAGGATTCTTCCTGTCCATTAGCCTACTTACTCGCTCAGTCCTGAAACGGGAGAACTAGCACGACGGCAAAATAAGAAAAAGTTGAGTGTTCGCGAAGCTAAAACCGAGATGGTCTTTTACCTGGGAAAGTCGGGTGGAAACCTATGTATGAATCCCGTGACTTGCCGCCCTTCCAACATATTTGAACTTGTTTCACATGCGTCCCTGTCTCAAGACTGATACTTCCTATTCCAGAAAGGCAGCTCTCTTCTGCATTATGACCAGAGTCACAAAGGCCTGTATATGATGCGTGTGTATTACAATCTGATATATTGATTAATGGAAAACTGGCTATAGATCAACTGCCATGTTCTATGAAATTCAATTAGATTTGATACTGAAATCTTTCTGGACATATTTTATGGCTTTATGATTCAGAAAGCACTCTGCAGACTTACTAAATTTCAGAGCTATTATTTTAGCATTATTCTAAGCGATACTGATCACTGTGAGAGAGCTGGTGTGTGGGACTTTCCAGCCGAGAGCATCCCTATCTGTATGCATCATTTTTAAACCAAACCATCAAAGAAAA
>PVJX010028963.1:0-23392 GCA_004027295.1 Dolichotis patagonum | reverse complement strand
TTTTTTTTTGAGATTATTTTAAAATTTTCTTTTAAAGAAGATAAAATTAAACACAACAAAACAGATCATAAGGAAACAATGTAAGAGACACAGATTTCAAAACAAGACCACCAGAGATCTTCACTGTTTATCATATTGTCTCTTGTTTTCTTCCAAGTAGTTGTTCATATCTTTGCATACAATGAATTCATACAAAACAAAATAGTTTAGAGCTGATCAGAACAGGATGATGAAGGCATTTTAGGTCTTCAAGATCAGACAATAAGGAAGTCAACAATGGCTGCCATAATGTCTTTCATTCTCTTCAAAACAGCTGTCCATACCTTCACATATGTTGAAATTAAACAAGACAAAACGGACTAAATCACTCCAAACAAAGAATAATAGTATTGGTGGATTTCACATCATGATGCTACAGAATCAGCACTGGGTACCTTAGTGTCTCTTTTTCTTCAAAGTAGCTGTTCATTACATTGTGCATTATATAATCAATTCTCATGTATGCATGAGTCTCTACATGTATATCTATCCATTCTGTATCGGAGGGAAAAACAAATCAAAACAAGACAACAAACAAAGTCCTAGAAAAACACAAAGTGAACAAGACATATAAAACCATGATAGCAAAGAGCCCAGAACACTGACAATATAGGCCTTCAAAATAAGGTGGTATGAGTGTAACTAGGGTTGTTATTTTACATAATGATTTTCAAGAGTTCCTTAGATCACTATACAATAATATTCACAATTGTTCCAATCCTATGAATGTTAACTAATTTGTTCCAAGAACTTACAGAATTTGTAGCACAATCATCTTAACTATCCTAAGTGTGTTTATATAATTTTAGACATTTTTCTTTTCCCTTCTTTTTTCTTTTTCTTCATTTCCCTGAGATATTATTTTTTCCCTTTTAAGCAGATTCTTGTCCTTTCACTGTTTATTGAGTTTTTTGGTATCTAATGTACTCTTACCATTTCTTATATTAGGGAGACTATATGGTATTTATACATGTAAGTTTGATTTATTTCACTTATGAGTTTTGTCTCAAGTTGCATCCATCTATTTATAAATAACTCAATGTGATCATTCTTTATAGCTCAGTAGTACTCCATTGTATAAAAATACCACATCTTTTTTATCCATTCCTCAGTTGATGGGCATTTAGGTTGTTTCCAAGATCTGGCTATTACAAATTGTGCTGCTATAAACATGGGTGCACATACATCACTGTGGTATGATGTTTTCAGTTCTTCTGGGAATATGCCCAGAAGTGGAATAGCTGGGTCAAAAGGGACTTCCAAACCCAGCTTTTTGAGGAATCTCCAGACTGACCTCCACAGTGGTTGCACCAGTCTACACTCCTACCAAGAGTGCAGAAGAGTTCCTTTTTCCCCACAGCCTGTCCAGCATTTGTTGTTGGTAGTTTTCTTTATCTTGGCCATTCTTTCTGAAGTGAGATGGAATCTCAGTGTGGCTTTAATTTTCATTTCTCTAATGACTAATGATGATGAACATTTTTTCATGTATTTATTTGCAATTCATATTTCTTCATCTGAGAACTGTGTGTTCATCTCAGATGCCCATTTTTGGAATGGGTCTTTGAATTTTGGGGATCTGATTTTTAAAAATTCTTTATATGTTTTGGACAGAAGTTCTTTGTCTGAGGGACCGCTCACTAAGATTTTTTTCCCAATTTGTGGATTTTTTTTAACTTTGCAAGAGATTTCTTTCAACATGCAAAAACTCTTTAATAAGACACGATCCCAATTGTTAACTCTGTGAAGTATTTCATGTGCAGTTTGATTCTTGTTCATGAATTCTCTACCTACCCCTATGTCTTCAAGATTTCTGCCTACTTAGTCTTCCAACAAATTTAGTGTTTCTGTTTTAATATTTAGATCTTTGACCCATTTAGACTTTAGTTTAGTACACAGTGATAGGCATGGCTCTAGTTTTAGTTTTCAGCATATGGAGAACCAATTTTTCCAGCACCATTTATTGAAAAGACTATCTTTCTTTCAGTGGACATGTTTGGCCCCTTTATCAAAGATAAGGTGGCTGAGTGTGTTTGTAGTTGTAGTTCTATCTTTTAATCTATTCCATTGGATCTTCAGGTCTGTTTTTATTCCCATACCATGCTGATTTTATTACAGTAGCTTTGTAGTATAACTTCAAGTCAGGGATTGTGATGTTTCCTGCTTTGCCTTTGTTGCTTAGAATTGCCTTTGCTATTCTAAGTCTCTTCTGGTTCCAGATGAATTTTAGGAGTTTGAGATGTTATTGAGGTGAAGTGGGATTGGAAGAATTGAAGTCTTCTGCATTTCTGAGTCTATTGTGTGTTACATGACAGAAGGGGAAACTCATAGAACTATGGAGTTAGCGAAGACATCAGATCTGTGTGTGTTACATGACAGAAGGGGAAACTCATAGAACCATGGAGTTAGAGAAGACATAAGATCTGATGTGATTAACCATGGAGTTAGAGAAGACATAAGATCTGATGTGATTAACCATGGAGTTAGAGAAGACATCAGATCTGATCTGCCACCCTCTTATCTAACTGGGTGATGGGTCAGAGCTGGAGTGTGTCTAACAGTATGGTACCTAACACTGTTTTTCATTGGTCTTAATTTGAAAGTAATGAAACAGTAGCAAAACAGCACCACCATTTATTGAAAATTTGCTGAATACCAGGAACTGTATTAGACACTTTATTATTTCTCTCCTATAACACAGAGTTTAAGAAGATGATCTCATTTGATCTTAAAAATGACTCTAGGAATTGGTTATATTATTACTTCAATTTCATAGGTGGTGAACCAAGTTTTAGTAATTTTCCTGCTAGGTATGGTACTGGGTGTATATATGTTTGTATAAGTATGTGTTTTTGTGTAAAATAAATACACAGTACTCTTTCATCCTTTCACCCTTACCAGTAAAGGTACAGTACTCATTGCAAAGGAGTTAACAGAACACTATCTAGGGTGTCCTGGGCAAAGCAATTGTAGTTTCTCTTGATAGGACCTTTTATCTGCCTAAATAATTTATTGAGAAGTCAGTGTTTATATACACTTGGAGGTTGAACCCAGAGCCTTTGCACTAAGATGCATTCCAGCCCTTTAAAATTAAAAAATTTTTACTTTAATATAACACAATTAGATATTAATGAAATATACAAAACATTCTTGTTTCTTCTTTGAAAAACTAAAATAAACTTCACAACAAAAAGGGAGAATAACAATATATAATATACTCTGTATTATGACCTTAAAAGAATGATAAAAAAAGCAGATCTGAGGGTTAGTGGAAGAGTTTAGAAGATGCAGACACAACCACAAAGACATTCAGCCACCTTATCTTTGACAAAGCAGCCAAACATGTTCACTGGAAGAAAGATAGCCTCTTTAATATATGGTTCTGGAAAAAATGGCTCTCTATCTGCCAAACACTAAAACTAGACACATGTCTATCACCATGAACCAAACTATAGTCAAAATGGATCAAAGATCTAAATATTAAGTCAGAAACACTAAATCTACTGGAAGAGAAAGTAGGGAGAAATCTTGAAGACATAGGGGTAAGCAGAGAGTTCATGAAAAAGAAAATCCAAGCTGCAAAGAAAATACTTCAAAGAATCAACAACTGGGATCTCATTTTATTAAAAAGGTTTTGCGCATCAAAAGAAATCAACAAAGTTGAAAGACAACCTCCAGATTGAGTAAGAATTTTAGTCAATTGTCCCTCAGACAAAGAACTTCTACCTAGAACATAAAGAATTGAAAAAAAAAACCTGACTCCCCAAATTCAAAGACCTAATCTAAAAATGGGCCTCTGAGATGAACACACACATCTCAGATGAAGAAATACGAATGGCAAATAAATATATGAAAAAATGTTCAACATCACTGATCATTTGAGAAATGCAAATTAAAACAACACTGAGATTCCATCTCATCCCTGAGAGAATGGCTGTCATCAAGAAATTAACCAATAACAAATGCTGGAGGGGCTGTGGTGAAAAAGGAACCCCTCTCCACTGTTGGTGGGAGTGTAGACTGGTGTAACAACTGTGGAAATCAGTGTGGAGATTCTTCAAAAAGCTAGGATTAGAGGTCTCATTTGACCTAGCTATTCCACTTCTGAGTATCTTCCCAGAAGAATTAAAAGCATCATACCACAGTGATAACATGTGCACCCGTGTTTATAGCAGCACAATTTGTAAAAGTTAAATTCTGGAACGAACCCAAATGCCCATCAACTGAAGAATGGATAAAAAGATGTATTTTTATACAATGGAGTACTAAACCATAAAGAAGGACAAACTTGAGCACTTCTATAGGTAAATGGATAAAACTTGAGACCGTGCTCATTAGTGAAATAAATCAGACTAGGCAGTGTGTAAACACTATACTGTCTCCCTGGTGTAAGAAACTGAAAAGTAAATAAGGTCTAAAGTATACAATAGGTACTGTGAAATGGGAAGAAATTGTTAAAAAGCAAAAAGGAACTAGAGTGAGGGAAATGGGAACAGAAAGAAGGGAAAAGAGAAAAAAATCAAATTAGTTACATTATTAGTTTATTAGTTCATAGAAAAGGAAAGTTTGTGCTGTTATTGGTTGGAGATTTTTTTTATGACCATATCTTGCACTCCAAGTAACTACTTTAAAAATAATAATATGCAAGGTATTAACTGTTATTATGCTCATATCATCTTTCTATGAAATTTTACCTTTTTTTCCATAAAAAAGAATGGCCAGAATGTTTCTCAGAGTATAAGACATAACTGAACCAAACAAACCAAACCAAATCAAACAATGACAACAAAAAACCAAGCACTCACTCTTACAAAGAAGAACAAATGAAAGGGCAAAATTTTCTTTTCCGTGAACAAAAAGAAATTAGTAGTACAAATGAAATGAACCAGTACATATTTTAAAATATTTCAAGCAGTGGAATAGATAATTTAGAAAATTATTTGAACTTCTCCCTATTTACTTATCCTTTCCCTCTCTTCTCTGTCTCTCTGTCTGTATGTCTCTGTCTCCCTCTATCCCAGGATATCTCCTGTTTCTCAAAAGGAGAATGAATATACTCAAAATGACTGTACTTCCAAAACTGATACATTACAAATTTAATGGAATCTGAGTCAAATGCTAACAGCATTTCTCACAGACCTAGAGAAAATAATCCTAAAATTCATATGGAATCAGAAGAGACCAAGAAAAACTAAAGCAATCTGGATAACAAAAGCAAAGCAGGAGGATTACAATCCCAAATTTGAAGTTATATTACAAAGCTATAGTGATTAAAAACTGCATGGTGCTGGCAAAAAGGCAAACGTATGGATCAATGAAACAGAATAGAGAAAGCAGAAACAATCCAAGGTATTGTAATCCCAAATATTGAGTACAGTTATCCAAGTATCATAATCCTTTTTCTAGTCTTCCTCATAATGCAAAAGTTATATTTACAATCCCATTGAGATGTTATTGGAACCCCAGTAAGTGAATTCCAATCTACCACCTCCAATGCAACCCCTGGCAAGAATAAAGACACCAAGATATATTCCAAATTAAGGGCAACCCCAGGGTCCTAAGTCCAATGCCCATGAGGATGTGTGGACAAAGGCCCTGATCCTAGGCCTCTCTCAGAATTTATTATCTTGTGAAGAAGGGGGCGGTTTGAGGATGAGTGACAATGAGGATGGCGGGAATTACCTGAGTAACTTGAGCTTGCCAGTCAGGTAGGGAGAAAAGTATCTCTGCAAAATGCAGATATAAGGATATGTAGAAGGATCAATTTGCATAACTCAATTAAGGTAGCAACTGAATTGTTTTAGGAGGCTGTTGCTTCAGTTTCTGATGTGTAAACTTTTGTGCCCTGGAGAGTCGTAGCCTCTTTACCTTGAGGCTCATACCCAGTTGACCTTCCTGGAGCTGACTGGCTTTACCATCCTGCTGTGCTCATATATTTTAGAGAAAACACAATGCGAGGAAACAGGAGACTGTCCGATGGCTTTAGAGATTACATAACAGGACCTCAGCTAGCCTTATTTACAGTACTTAGAGCCAATTGAAGCGAGAAGGAAATACCATAGTCAGCTCTACATATCAGTGTAAGGAAGTAAGTCTCGGTATAATCAAAGTTGCAGCAATTGTTCTGCATCCAAGGGGAGTCACTCAAATTGTCTCCCACACCTAGGTACATTCAGTTTCTGATCGTCAACAAAGGGACAAAAGGCATACACTGCAAGAATGATAGTCTCTAATAAAGGATATTGGGAAAATTGGCTATCCAGATGCAGATGATTGAGTCTAGGCCCATGTGTCTCTCCATGTCTTAAACTAAAATCAACATGGATCAAGATCTAAAGGTTAAAACAGAAATCTGCTGGAAGATAAAATAGGTAAAACTCTTGAAGGCATAGACATAGGTACAGACATAGCCAAAGATTTCCTAAAATTTTTTATTTTGAGAAAAGTTCTCACTAAGTTGCTTATGCTCCTGCCTCCATCTCCCAGAGTGCTGGGGTTATAGGCATGCACTGCTGCATTCAGCACTTCCCTTTTCTGACTGGTGTTAATCTGTGTGTATCCTTCCTATTTGTAATGCTTTTACTATAGGTACAAACATACAAGATAAACATACATTATATATCCATCAGTAATACTTCATTGAATTTTTGCAAGTCTATTTCTTTAGCCCAAATTCTTTTTTAGTAGTAGCATAAAGTATCAAGTAACAATCCTTATGTATTCAACCATCTCCCTATCTTTGGATATTCTCTTTTCTCCGAAATTTTAAATTGTTTTTTTGGTTACTAGAAGCAATGTTACAAGAAGCCTTCTTACAGGTGTTTCCTTATCAAGGATTTTAAATCGTGACAGGTGTTGCTTTAGGAAAGACCGTAACAATCCATATTTTCACCAGCAGTGTTTTAAAGTCCCTTTCTCATGTGTCCTATGAAAAGCACGTTACAGAACTCATGTTAATGATCTCATGCAGTACATTACTCCTCCCTGGACTGGCATGATTCTATCTGCTTTTCAAATTCAGAATTTCAGGTGAATGTGATGTCCAACTTTAGGTGGCTGATGGGTGATTGGCTGGCGAGTATGGCCTGTAAACCCATAATGCTGTTTGTGGAAACACGTACCAATAGGGGAAGAAGCTGGTGAAGAATAGTGAAATCTCAAAGGAAGGAGCTTTCTGTAGCTAGAGAAACCTCAGTCCAAATCTCATCATTATGTGGAGTCATGGCACCGAACTTCCATGTCGCCAAGGATGTTCATTGAAGACTATGCCTGCCATCTTGCTTGGTTTTATGTGCTTCTTAATCCAGCATCAGACAGCAGGTTCCAAATCTAAAATTTAGAGAAAACATGGTTAGAAAAGAGACTTCCTCCTGGTTGGTCTTCCCTCAGGAACTACTTGGGAGGTGCTAGGAGGTAGAGTAACAGTCTCGGTGGAAAAAGATATCCCCAACCCAGAGACAGATTTTCTCCTCTGTAAAATGAAGAGGGGGAATTTCTATATGTGCCTAATGTGCTTGGTGGCTGTGATGCTGGGTCAATCTGTCAACCAGGAGCAGCACAGGGAAAAATAGAAGAAATTTCACCATAGATCACATTACTTCTATTGAATTAATTGCTTATCATTAGTAAATAAAAATCAAGCTATTTTTTACCCCAAGACAGGATGCTTAAGATAGGACACGGACCAATTAAAAAAAAAAAAAAAAAGAAGAAGACTTCATAATTAACCACTAGATGGCAGAATTATCCCACAGTGTTAATAAAAACCACACTTACACAGGCAAAGTGAATCTGCAGAAGGCGGAACCACCACTCAACAAGGAGAAATACCAAATGGTGTGGCTAAGAAGGGATTTCTGAGACTATTTAGTTTGGTCTCTGTTAACTTAATTGCACAAACGATACATAAATGTATTTTGATTACAGAAGATTCAAGTTTTGTATGCCTGCCTTCCTCTTCATTTCTCTACTCTGCTTATTCTGTATCTTGGAGCAAACCGGCCTTCAACACTTTGGGTCATTTCCTTTTAGTCTTTCCTGTGCAGACACATAGGTACACAAGCATGTATACATGAACCTTTTCTTAACAGTCATCCATGCAACAGTCTCATTTTAAAAATGCAGAAAGCTAGTGCAAGAGTGCAGCCTTGCTGTGGAGTTAGACTTGGGTTTTAAATTTTGCTTTGGCAACAGTAGCTGCCAAACTTAGACAAACTACTGAGTTCCTGTGAGCTTCATTTTGCTCATTTAAAAAAAATTTTAAAACCAAAAAGGAATAAAAATGATGATACAGAATTTCAAAACAAAATAAGGAGATTAATAATGGTTAACAATGGTTAATATATTGCATATTGCTATTTTAAAGGAGTTGCTCAGATATAAATATATAAACTTTTCCCTTCCTTCTTTTCTCCTTTCTCTCTCCCAATTTTTCTTTCCTTTTGAGCAGTTTCTTCCCTTTTCACTTTTGTAATAGCTATTGTACATTTGGGTCTTATTTATTATTTCAGCCTTTTACACTAGGGATACAATACAATGTTTATGCATGCTAGTCTGATTTATTTCACTTAAGAGTATGGTCTCAGGTTGCACCTATTTACCCATAAAAGCCTCAAGTTTTATCCCTCTTTATGGCTGAGTAGTAATCCATTGTATAAAAATACCACATCTTTTTTATCCATTCTTCAGTTGATGGGCATTTGGGTTTTTTCCAAGATTTAGCTATTACAAATTGTTCTGCTATAAACATAGGTGAACATATATCACTGCAGTATGATGTTTTCAGTTCTTCTGGGAAGATACCCAGAAAAGAAATAGCTGAATTGAATGGGACCACCAATCCTAATTTTTTTATTTTAAAGAGAATAAAACAAAACAATAAAATGGAACCAAACAAAACACTGAGAACAATATTAGATTTCAAAAACAAGACAGAAGGAAATCCTCCATAGTTGCCATATTGCGTATTGCTATCCTCTAAATAGATGCTTAGACTATTGACTTTAAGCCTGCAAAGCCAATCTAACAATACAAGCATTAAGTTGGTTTTTTAAAATTCAGTACCTATCACTTTATCCTGTGTTCTTCTGAATCAGCTGGTTGCTTGCCAGGGGCATGGTGGGGTGGAGTTCTTGTCTCCCAGGCTGCATACCAGCTGGCTAACTCATGGGTAGGGGGTTGGCTTCTTGGTTTTCCTCCTGGCCTGCATGGCTGCCATGGCTTCACAGGAGGGCTTTTTTGATGGATCTCTATACTGATTTCCACAGAGGCTGTACCAGTCTATACTCCCACCAACAGTGGAGAAGAGTTCTTTTTTCACCACAGCCCTTTCAGCATTTGTTACTGATCTCTTGATGGCAGCCATTCTTTCAGGGATGAGATGGAATCTCAGGGTTGTTTTAATTTGCATCTCTCAAATGACCAGTGATGTTGAACATTTATTCATATATTTATTTGCCATTTGTATTTCTTCATCATATATTTATTTGCCATTTGTATTTCTTCATCTGAGATGTGTGTGTTCATTTCAGATGCCCATTTTAGATTAGGTCTTTGAATTTGGGGAGTCTGATTTTTTTTTCAATTCTTTATATGTTCTAGGTAGAAGTTGTTTGTCTGAGGGACAATTGACTAAAATTCTTACTCAGTCTGGAGGTTGTCTTTCAACTTTGTTGATTTCTTTTGATGTGCAAAACCTTTTTAATAGATGGGATCCCAGTTGTTGATTCTTTGAAGTATTTTCTGTGCAGTTTGGATTTTATTCATGAACTCTCTGTTTACCCCTATGTCTTCAAGATTTTTCCCTACTTTCTCTTCCAGTAGATTTAGTGTTTGTGACTTAATATTTAGATCTTTGATTCATTTTGACTATAGTTTGGTGCATGGTAATAGACATGTGTCTAGTTTTAGTGTTTGGCAGATAGAGAGCCATTTTTTCTAGAACCATATATTAAATAGGCTATCTTTTTTCCAGTGAACATGTTTGGCTGTTTTGTCAAAAATAAGGTGGCTGAATGTCTTTGTAATTGTGTCTGTATTTTTTAATCTATTCCACTGATCCTCAAGTCTATTTTTTTTTTTTTTGCCAGTGCAATGCTGATTTTATCACAGTAGCTTTATAGTATAACTTCAAGTCAGAGATTATGTTCCCTCCTGCCTTGTGTTTGTTGTCTAGGATTGCCTTTGTTATTCTAGGTCTCTTATGTTTCCAATCAATTTTAGGAATGTTTTGTAGGTGTGTGAGGTATGCTAATAGTATTTTGATAGGGATTGTATTATCTGTTTAACAGTTTTCAGAGTATGGCCATTTTAACATTGTTGATTCTTCCTGTCTGTAAGGGATGTATTTTGCTCTTTTTAAAGCTGTTCAGATGTTCTATGTCAAGTGATCACTGGCAAATACTCCCTGTTCAGTGCCTGGCACTTAGAGTTTGGCCCTGACATGATCAATGGTTTCCGTCCCTGTCACTCTTTTTAGCCAAATGTCCACAACTCATTAGTGAATAATGCAGCTTGTATCTCCTAGGAGACTTTGAAAGCTGTGAGTATAAGTGTGTGCACATGATGACACACAAGTTACAGCTTAATAATCCAACATCCCATAACCAAGAATCCTCCTGTCACCAAAGCCTTCCCTGGCCACTCTGTGTCTTCCTTCCTTCCGATTCAGGAGAGAGTTGTGTTTGAGGGGTGAATAGAAAGACAGATGTGTAAAATGGAATTCAAAAGGGATCAACTGATCAGGGTTCAAATTCAGACTCAGATCAGGTCTATAAATTTGTGCCAACTCCTAAATTCCTTGTTCTTGAATTTCTTTATTTAAAACACTGGAAGGATGAGTCAGGATCCCATTTAAGCTTATACTGGCTCAAAGATAGGTAGACCACCAATCTTGCAATGTTTTCCTTTGTTGCATTTTCTCCAAAGCCCATAGGCTAATGGGATGTGACCTGAAGCCATTTTCCTTGTTCTCAGGTATCTGGGGTCTGTTTCATTGCCTGGTTTCATGTTGGCTATTAATTAATTTAGTGGTCTGAATTAAACCTTGAATTTTGGGGTGACAAAGGTGTGAAGGTATTCTTTCCAAATTTTAATTGCTCCACTTCTAGTTTTGCATAATAATCCCTTATATTTCCTTTGGCCACTTGAAAAAACACTTCCAGTTAAGTATTTGAAAATGTCTATTTAAAAATAAGTAAGATCTATGATATTATTTGTACCTTACAGAAGGTGCTTGTGGATGTTACCTAAATGGTATTTGAAAAACCCTACATAATATTAAAAACATGAAAAGGAGAACCAAAGCAAAACCTATTATAATATCTTATGTATTTCAGGGAAGGAAACTTGTTCCTGAATAGGGAGCCGGCTTAGGAATAGAACAGATGTCAATTGGCAGCGGCAGGTCCTAAGGGCGAGGCAGTAAACTCCAGTAAACTGTCTTTACTGTGATGGCAAGTGAGTGACAGCTCTTTTCTTTCTGCCTCACTCAAGGGACTTTCCTCAGGAAGAGAAAAGTGCTCTCTAACAACCTGCAGTGTTACATGCACTTCCTCAGCTGTTGTCCTTGAAATGGGTGGGGATGGTCGGTCTCCCGGGTCCCTAGCCTACTCAGATTAACTCAAGAGTAGTCTGATGGGGTTCTCAGGCAGGTGCTGGGCTCTACCATGGGAACCATCTCTAGAACTCCTTGGACCACATTTCCAGGATGCATGAACAGCGCCTCCAGACACACACAGAGGTTTATATACCTATTAGTGTTGAAAAGTTGGAGAAGCCAGAGGTGGTGCTGCCTGCCTACAGTCTCAGCACTCTGAGAGCCTGAGGTGAGATCACAAGCTTGAGCCCAACGTGGATAATTTAACAAGTCAGTGAGACTCTACCTAAAATAAATAAATAAACAAATAAATAAATAAATAAGTGCTGAGCATGTAGCTTAGTACAAAGGCCTTGAGTTGAATAAAAGATGAAATAAACTGCACAATGGAACCACTCTTTCTGTCCCTCTGCAAAGCAGCTTCCTTGTGGCTAATGTTAGAATTAGCTGAGTGAGATGGAGGAGAATGACTACTGCCCTGTTGCAGTTTTGCTTTTGCTAGATGGGCAGTGTGGGGAAGCTGCTATAGACTTCAGGCTTTAAATATATCTCACACCACGATGCAGACGCTGTTTTCTAATGAATAGGAAGTATGATTGTTATACGCAACTGAGTTAGATAGAAATATCATAGGCAGTCAGTGCTAGGTCCTCAAAGGAACCAGAGCAGAAGACCAGATACCTTGTACTGTGTGGGAGACAGACAGTTCCAATGTGGACCAGACCTCATGACAAAAGATAAAACAAATGCATTCACATATGTCCTAAGAATAAGCATCAGAAATTGATATCCTAAACTGTCTCTGTAACCTTGAGGAAGCCCAACACCCTAAAGGAAGAGTCACTGCTCCTTATGCATGCCTGCTTGCTACATGACTCGCTTCTCCATTTGTCTCTGATTTAATCAATTTTATTTGAGCAATTAATCTTATTGGTGGTCCATGGTTCTGTTCCACTTTATGCCTACCTTGTGAGTTCATATTCCCCCGCCCCCTTAGACCTGTCTCATCTTGGGGTTTTGCTTCATAAAATCCCTAGAAAAGACAGGGTCTTTGGCCTCCCACTCGGGACCCCTTCTGTTTCTCTCTCAGACAGAGGCTTGCTTTCCCTCAATAAATATATTCTGCTCTTAACCTGTGTTGTTCCTAAAATTCATTCTTCGATTTTATGGAACATGAACTTGTACCAGATATCTAGTAGGTTGGGAGTTTATTTCCCCTATATTATGATGACATAATGAGGCTACAGAAGGAACTCTTCACATCCCCACAGATCCCAGCAGAAGGGAATTAAATAAACTTTGACAAAGACTTGCTTGAAGAAGCTTAAAGGAATGACTTCCTTTTCTTTTTTCAGAGATACAGACAGGTACTGTGTACAGTCAGTGCTGTGAATTGTGCTCCTGGTAATTCTATTTAAGCAGAATTTCTTCTTTTTGTAAGAATTGCTGTTGACTGTGTTTTAGCATCTTCTTTGCCAATCGGCGCCCACTGGAGAGTCCTGTCTCTGAGCAGAACTGTACCTAAGCCATTCAGGTAAAAGCTGCCCAGGATTAAGCAGAAGAAAGCCTTCCAGCAATAGCTGAGTTTAAATGGTTGCTATCTTGCCTCGGCAGAAAGCCCGGCAGCTTTTTAAAAATGCAAAGTCAGCTAAATTGGTGCAGTGCTGAGAACTGATTATAAAAGCCTCACCAGTTCAATTCTATATCTTTAAATGAAATGATTTTCAAAATCCTAACAGTTTAGATGCTAAAGGAGAGGGGAAGAATGCCTGAGCTGAAAAGGAAAAAAAAATCACTTTCCAAAAACGGGCTGATGGCACAATGACAGAAAAAATCAGCTTTGGCAGTGAGCATGAAGCGAGTTGCTGAGATCTAGTTGAGAGCATCGCAGGACCCCGTCCTGGGGAAGGTGGGTGCTGAATAAGATGGAACCAAGGTTCCCTAAGTTTGAATAAATTTTAGACAGCCTTCCCCTGGATTATGGGCCCCTGCCCTCCCTTTCCTTAGAGCATTTACTTTAGATTACTTTCAATTGAAAATTTCTTCTCTGACCCTTTGAGATGCAAATCTTCAGCCTCTTAGTGGGTTTATAGTCCAGGTCTGTCTTTCTGGAGGACTTGAAGCCATTGCTTTGAAATGGGCTTACCATGAAAGACAGCACCTTAACCTCCTGCGTTTGGTGAGAGGTGGGAATCCCCACTTTGATGAGTATCACTTCCCATACTCAGATGGTCTCACCACAGCACCCAGCCTGTAGGGTCTATGAGACCCTATAGTCTTTGTGTAGACCACTCCCAGATCCTGACAAGTCTCCCACCTTTTCTTCCATAGGTCAGTCCCTCTCCTTTCTTAACAGTGGCTTTGTGTTTCTGGTCTGTTTAACTCCGTCAGGTACAACTGCACAGACAGAGTCTCTTTCAGGGACTCTGGAATCACACCACCTGCTGTGGAACAATTTCTTCTCCTTAGTGGAATGATCCCAGGAGATGGCCCATCAGGTACCTTTCCAGGCTGGAAGAAGCCCCTTCTTCCAAGGGGAAGGCCAACTCTGCCCTTATCTCTTGACCATTTTTGTGTCTGATCTCTATTTTCACAAGATTCTATTTTGTATTTTTCTTATAGTTAAACACACAGTTTTTTTTTTAATTTTTGCAAAAGTAACATATTAGAAGTGCTATGCCCAGCTCTGAGAGAGAGCATCCCTCATGCAATTCAGTCCTGTGTATGACTGGCTCGCTTGCCTTTGAGAAATGTATGGTTCACTGTGTGGAGAAGGTCCTGCTAGGCAGGATGTTGAAGGAGAGAGCCTTGAATTCTACCTGTCTGGGCTGCTTGATGTGTGCCAGTGGGCAAGTTGCCTTACTGTCTTCCAGTATCTCAGTTTTGTCACCTGTGAAACTGAGGCTAAGAGTAGGTAGAGTAATTGGGAGTTTTGCAGGCTCACAGGCTAAATGCCTAGTACAGTAACCAGCTCAAGAAAAGTGGTCAGGACATTGTTAGGTGTATTTATCATTATACTGTGCACCTTTTGTTTTCCTCCTGGGAGGACGTATAAGCAGTTGTTAGCAAAGTCACTTTTGGAAAGAAACAGAGTAAGGAGAGAAATATTTTCTTTTTCTTTTACACTTTCCTATACTATTTCAACTTTAAAAAAAACTATGTTTTTCATTTTTAAAAGTTAATTAAATAAACATTTTTTTTCCTTTTGGGTAATGCAAGGAAATAACCAGCTGACAGCAGGGAAGGAAATTCTCTCTCTCTCTCTCTTTGGTACTGGGAATCAAACTCAGGACCTTGCTTTTGCCAGGCAAGCACTGTGCTGCCAAGCTATATCCTTGGCCTAGGAATTCTTGTCTAGAAATACTGCTTCAAAAAATTAGTGCCATTTCA
This sequence comes from Dolichotis patagonum, assembly GCA_004027295.1. Taxonomy (NCBI): domain Eukaryota; kingdom Metazoa; phylum Chordata; class Mammalia; order Rodentia; family Caviidae; genus Dolichotis; species Dolichotis patagonum. Next base: position 8,370 of record PVJX010028963.1, on the reverse strand, counting down.
GTGTTAACAGTATCAAGGAGTCCATTTAAAAGTAAAAAATAAACATGGGAAAATGTGTCTTATTGCCTAGTCTCTTTTCCTAAGACCTTTTGATTTGATTGATTGAAATGCAGAGTAGTTCCATGGACTTTTTTTGAGTGGAGTAAATAATATATTGGTTTAAACTCAGTGAAAGAATTCTTGTTGGGGTGAGATTTGTTTAGGGATGAGGAGTGGAGAAAGAGACAGGGAGAGACAGAGAAAGAGACATACACAGAGACAAAGACAGAGAGACACAGAGAGATATCAGAAAGCGGGCAGGTAAGTAGGTCTGGTGGACATGGCCTAGGAGCTGTGTAGAAGGGTATTTGAGTTTAGGGGGTCTGATGTGTTGTAAATTCTCTCTACAGTCTCTATTCCAGGGACTCTTATGATAAAATTTTGGGGAAATGAAAGAAAAAGACCAGAAGAGGCCAAAAGAAAGGATCAGCCTTGGAAGGACTGATTTGATTAAGATAATTACTTAGGGGAAAGTGAAGTCAAAGCTAGAGGTGTCAAGAGAAAAAACGTGACCTAATAAATGATGTCTTTTCTTGCTGTGTGAGGAGCAGGAAGCCAGCCACTTTCATTTAAGTGATGTGATTAGGACTTGTAATTGTTTCCCAGTTCTTACTTTTTTTTTCCCCCTGGATATCAGGGATTGAACTCACGACCGACCGTGCACCTGCAAGGCAGGCACTTATGTCGCTGAGCTAAATCCCCAGCCACTTCCCAGTTCTTATTTTAATAGTAGAATTCCCCTGGTTTCACCAGGTGCATGACAGCAAAGTTTACCTTGCTGTTGGCTGTGTCCTCATGATCCTGTGTCCTGACAGCGGAGGGCAGACAGAAGGTGTAACAGGTGCAATTTCCACCTTGCTTCCTTGGGAGTCAGTGATGTGTGAGTTAGGTGCTCAGTCCACTCTGATCACATAGATAAGGACAGTACCCAGAAGGCTTGTTAGAGCACAGATTGCTGAACCTCACTCACCCCAGAGTTTCTGGTTCAATGGTTATGAGGTGGGATCTGAGTATTTGGGTTTTTAACAGGTTTTTGGATAATGAAGGATCTATTGGTATAAGTATTATAGATGGCTAAGTTAGGTAGAAATTAATAGGCAGTCAGGCAGGGTTGGGCCCTCAAGGAAATAAGTGCACAAGATAAGATCACATCACAACTGTGACTGAAGGCACATCTGTTGAAAGCCAGATCTGAAGATAAAGATAAACGGGGATGAACAATAACTTGAGATTATGTTATAATTGATATCACTCTGTCCAGTAAAGTCCAGATCATTCACCTAGGTGGGTGACCAGAGCGTCCGGACCTATACCTTAAAAGACATCCTTAAAATGCCTTTCCTTGGACCCTTGCTAGGTAGCCTGCTTCACTATTGGATAAATAGTAGGTCAGTGTCTATATTTATAATCTTATTGGTTAATTATACTGTTTTTTTGTGGTACCAGGGATCGAACTCATAACCTTGCACTTGCCAGGCAGGTGCTTATGCCACTGAGCTATATCCCCGGCCCTGGTTTACTATACTTTGATCCATGTTATATCCACCTTACGATTTTGATATATAAAACATTCTTGGAGAAATAACCTTGACAGTGCCCCACTTTTGGGACTTCTGGCTTTCAGGAGCTATCTTTTGATAAACCTTTCCTACTCTTAGCTTCCATTGTTCCTTGGAACTCAGGTTTTGATTTTGTGGTGGATGAGTTCATTGTATTTGACATCTAGCAGGTGGGAAGTTATGTTTCTCCTCTATCCCAGGGACTACAGGAGATGGCTCAACACGAAGTAGAAAGAGCTGAGTCCCTGGGTCCTTTGGTGGAGCTGAGCTTCCTAATGCCCTGTGTTACCTCTGGGCTGTGACCCTAAGGATGGAATAAACATCTGTCACGTTTGAGCCACTGTATTTTTGTCATTGTGTTTTGGCAGCTGACCTTGTGTCTTCACAGAAAACAGATAAGGGTTCCACAGTGAGTTTGGATCTCTGGGAATGCCTGCACAACTGGCATTTAAGTTCAACATGGGTAATTTTTATTTGGAAAAATAATAAAACAAAGGCAATTGCTTGTTTAATGATGTAATGACTTCTTTTATGGGAGTAGCATGGGGAGGCAGCGGACTGAAAACATTCTTTCCACATCAGCATCCATGTTTATTTTCTTGCCTTGGGAAAATGTTGTAACTTGTATGCCCTTGTGTTCTCCTTTGTTAAGCAGGGCACGCCATTCCAGTGTTGTTATTCAAAGATGGGTATTTTGGGTATTTGCTTGCAAAGCATTGGAATTCAAACAATTCCTGAATGTTTACTATGTACTAGATCTGATATACTTTTTATGCATCTTATCATTTATTCTTAAAACAACCTGCAAGGAAGCATCACTATGACTTTTATTTTGTAGATGACAAAACGGAGAGTTGGAGGGATCAAGGTACAGGTCTGCCAGATACCAAAGCCTATACTCTGAGCTACTTGGCAGAATTCTTTGCTGCTGGCAAATGCCCCTTTCATAGTGTGCTCTGAGGCTCAGGGCATTGGGCCTAACATTCTGTTTAGTGTGTGCATGTTCAAATGTGAATATAATTTTTTCCTCCAAGCAGGTACCTGGCATTGCACAATGCAGTTCAGGCTCTAGGAAACTGCTGTGAGAGTGGTTAGCTGGAAATGAGAAAAGGGCATAGAGTTTAAAAGAGGACAAATGGCTTTGAGTTGCCTGGATTTAAGGCTGTGAGAATTCACTATCCTGCCAGGATGTTGGATTTCAATTGTGTTGAGTTTAAGAAGGAGCCATCTGTCTACAGGGTCAGCAAGGAGGGAGCTTGATTGGCAGCAGTTTCAAGCAGTAGTCATGGGCATTTTCTGAGTTATCTGCCTTGCGAGCAATGTCAAACTCTCATGAACCCAAGCCTGCATAAGTGGGGCTCATTAATCACAGCAAGAGCAAACCCATTCATTTATGCAAAAGCCCCTCGTGGTCTGCACCTTTGTTGTTTCTTAGAGTCAATTTTATTTCTTTTATGTATTTTTTAAATTTTATTTTGGTATTATTTCCATTTCCCATTCTTTTCTTTCATCTACTTGTATCCTAAAAGACAAAATTTTGAATTAACTAATAAATGGCTAATTAGCTAATTAAACTCATTCTTTCTTTGATGCAGTATTAGGATCAAGGCATGGCAGGAGCATAGTGTGTCTTCAGTTCAGCACAGACCCAAGCAATGATCATGTTTTTTACATGAATTCAAAACTGTGAGATACAGTTCCTAAATACTCTGCTTATTAATTTCACATGAAGTGGGGACATATACCACCCAGAATTTAGCTTGGTTCTGTCCTATATATGTTAAAACTTTGGGTGGGGAAACTGTTTTTTTTTTTTTTTTTTTTTGCATTAAGGGCCCTATGGTAAATATTTTTGACCTATGGACAATGCAGACTCTGTGGCAACTTTAGTGGTGTAGTGGGAAAACAATGTAGCAAATATGTAAAAAAAATAAGCACAGCTGTATTCCAATAAAACTTTATTTACAAAAACAGGTGGTGGCTGATTTTGGGCCACAGTTTGCTTACCTTGTGTTAGAAAAGAGAACAATTTATTCAGACAAAAGCTGCTGGAAAAAGCTGAGATATGAAGGGTTAGTTTAAAGAGTTAATATTCAAAGCTACTTTGACATTCTGGCCTGTATACAAGACACCACAATTTAATATGGTAATATGACCTGTGAGCGTAAGAGTAGGAGTGATCTTGCTGAGAAGGAATTTGCGTGAAAAAGACCTGTGATTCTACTTTACTATAGAGCCAGTTCACCTTGGGCTGCACTGTAGGTTGACTGATTCTTCAGTGAGGTCACACCTGAAGTGTGAGGTGTAATGTAGAGATGTCATTTTGAGTCTACTGACAATTAAAGTTCATCTAAAACACAGGTGGATTAAGATGGTTGGTGGCCAGGACATTACTGTCTATGAGGAAGAGTGAATTGAATGGTGAAACTTTAGTCAGACAGACAGGATCAGATGGAAGAATTATCTTCATCTATCTGGATTTCTAACACAAAAGGGAACATAGTATTTGAGGTAGTTCAAGGGCCATGAAGATTGCACACAACAGCTGTTTAGTTGGTACTTGACTGGACAAAGTGCAGAGAGATAACATGAAGAGAGAGTTAGACCTAGGATGAAGATAAATGTATTTCAACTTACAACAGTGAGAGATAGTGAATTGAAGAGTTGCTTTTGTTGTTTGTCAAGCACCAAGACAGTGCTGGGCATCAGAATGGTCAAGGGGGTCAAACAGCTGTTCCTGCTCTTCACCAGCGAAGCCACATTTTCAATTTTATAACAAAACAGCCTTTCAACAAAGGGAAAAAGTGTGAGACCAGATGGGTTATTTTTGTTGTTTATGAAATGCAACAAAATATTCTCTACAGTGTATAGTGTCTTTTGGCTGGGCAATCATTCAAGTATCAAAGGGAATAATAAACCACATTTTCAATATATTGTTTGTCCCATTCAATAGAGCAGAGAGAATGAGATAGAGCAAGAGAGAGAGAGAGGGAGAGAGAGAGAGAGAGAGAGAGAGAGAGAGAGAGAGAGAGAGAGAGAGAGAGAGAGAGAGAGAATAATGAAAGTACTTTCAAGTCTGTCAGGTGACTTGGTGCCACCTGTATCCCTTCACCAAGGTCTTTGAAGTATGGAGTGTGGTTCAGAAAGGTGTCACTTTATTAAGCACTCTGTCACAGTAGAGAAGTCTTTTGTTATAGAGCAAACTATTCTCCAGACATGTCCTCTGGACCCAGCAATGGATTATTTTCTGTATGCCTGAAGCAAGTCAAAGCATTTTATATACCCTCTTGGCTCTGTTTTTCTCTATGGCAGTTGCTTTTAACCAGGGATGATTTCATTTCTCCTCTCACCCAAGGGAATAACAGGCAATATATAGAGATATTTTGGTATTATTCTTGTCATTCTTGAAGGGAAGAGAGGTATTTCTGGAATCTGATGGTAGAAGGTCTGTGATGCTGTAGAACATCGTACAAAGCACAGGACAGCCCACCACAGCAAAGGGTTATTTGTTGATAATTTCCATGTTGAAAAACCCTGATGATAGGATAGTAGGAGCTATTATCATACTTATTTTATGGATAGAAAAAGCGAGAAATAACTGGTCCATGGTCCTTCACAGGCAAAAATTGGATAGTGATTTTACCTTTTTGCTCTTTATTTAGTGATCCTGTAATTAGGCAGCCTAGAAAGTATCTTGTGTGGTTGTTATATTTATTTCCTAGGATTGGTATGAAATGAAATCCTCTTTATATTTTGATTATATTTAAAATTTTAGTGTACTAAAATGCTTAGTAAAAATACAGCTTTTTATTGATAAATTTATTAATGGTCTCAAACCAAAAGGACTCTAGAGGCTTGGGAAAGAGAGGACATGAGCCATTATTGCTTATTTCCATGGTGCTCCTTGTTGTTGGTTATTAAAGATTTCCAGTGTCTTCCCACCCCAGTGGTGCAGTCAGCTATACAAAGTGATAGACTAATTGATGGTGATAAGCTGTATGTGATGCTTTCCTGCATTCTCCTCCATCTAATTTGTTTGCTTTTTGGATCATTTTATTGCCAAGCTGACTGTTATATCAGGGAGGAAAGATTGGGTAAAATCAGTCTGATTTGCTGATAACTACTTGACAAACTGATGGAGAAGCCTGAAAAACTTCCCATGGAAGTAACCTGCAGATACCAGTTATAAAATTTCATATTATCTTCTTCTTTAGCTGGAAAGAGTAATTAGGTGATTCTTACCTCATGGTCAAGAACTCTTTCCCACATATTTATTGCATAAGCCACAAACTATTTTGAACCTACCTCTTTGCCTGGCACTTGAGAATTGACTGCAGAGCCTTTGATGGCCTATGAAAGGAATTTTCATGGTGCAGGGAAGCTTTCTGGGTTGTATGGCTTGGTAGGAGATGCTCACTACAAAATTCTTCCTCTGCCCCCTGTTCTTTACCCCTCAGGATTTAGATGGTATCTGTTTCAACATCAGACAGGGAGATGAGCTTTGGAAGTCTCATTTATTACTGAGATTCAAAGGTACTAAAATAACCACAAAGAAATGAGATGCCTTCTTCAGACTGCTGAAAAAGAAAGTGAATTGATCTGTGACTTAGAGATATCTCTTCCAGTTAATCATTGCTGACTCTTTGCTGCCTGCAGTCCCTATAAATCACTGCAAAAGCAGAAGTGAAATAATATATGTGGCATGGTGGAGAGTGGAAATAGGCTGCATATTTCTACATAAGGCTGTGAAATCAGAGCCCTGGGTTTTAAAATGCAACACCTGCAGGCAGAAGGTGGGGAATGACAAATGTGTCTGAATCATTTGGTTAGCAAAGCTGGCCTTGCTTGGCTGATGGCCGTCTGATGGTCTCTGCCCTTTCCCATCTGCTTCACAAGTTTGTTGCCAATAGAGAAACAAGCTTAGTTCACAATAGTGTTCCTGTCTCGCTTGATGTTTTGATAAATCATAAGAACCTTTCAATCAGCTGAAGGTGATGGGAGAATATGTCTTTTCTGCATTCTCTCCTGCACTGAAGTTTCCAGGTAATCTGGTCCCATAGGAACAGACAAGGATGCTCTTACCTGATGAGGCCTGAACAAGGTCAGTTCTGATTGTTATCTGCAAAGGATCCTCTGACATGCTGTCTACTTCCATGGTCATGGCCCTGAAAATTGAAAAAGGTAAAATTGTGACCATTCAAGTGCACTGTTGTAATACTTAGCAGAAACTCAGAAAATTCTTTTTTCTCTTGGCTCTGTTTAAAAGCATGAGGTCTTCTGTCCCTTGGACCAGGAATTGTGTAAGGTCTTTAGAGAATAATCTTTATTTTTACTGGCCTCAGTGATTGGAGAACATATGCATTTGTGACTTACCATCCCTGCTGCTGGTTTCCCCTTTGTAAGCAGACAGTGGGGAAACATCTTTACGTGCTTGGTAACAGCAATTATAAATTGGTTTTGACTTTACCCAATGGTTCCCTAGACTCTATTTCTTCAGAGATTTGATCTCACAATTTGTGGCTATCATGTTGACTTTGTTCCTCTATGTGAAACATATCATTTGGGGAAGGGAGAGGGTTAAGATGAATTACCCAGCAGCACAGTACCAGTGATAAATGATAAAATTGATGCTGACAGAAACAAAAAAGAATTAGCAGCAAAGGTGATTGAGTGGTGTTCGGTCATGTAGAGAATTGGGATTCTATGTGAGTAAGAAAGAACTTGACCACAAAAACAGGTTAACAATAGAAACACAGGTGAAGTGTATTGTTCAGAGACTGGTGGGCAAGATATGAATTCTGTTCTAAAACAGTTGTAGAATAGGTGAGCTGGAAATGAAGGCAGGAAATTTTGGGGGCATGTTTGTATGGAGTAGGAAATCTCAGAAGGAATTGGGATTTCAAAATGAAGTCAGTTCTAATAAGGCAGGTTTCAGACTCTAGTGTTGGTTTAATAATATCTCAAGAGGGGCATGTGGAAAAAAGGAGACCTATAGCAGACACCTGAAATATGTACGTAAGAATTAGGAAGAGATATACATGTATAGTAGAGATGAAAAGGAAAAGTAGAAAAAGTAGGAATGGAAGACACATAAGTACAAAAACACTTTAAGGAGAGGATAGGTGTAGCCGGTATGCAGAAGGGTTGATCAGAGGAGTCTTGAGATGAGACCATAAGAGTTAGCGCTTAGTAGGAAGATACCAGAGACACTTGTGGAAGTATTTTGTGTGGAAATATTAGAGGTGGAAGCCTGGTTCTAAGGTGTTGAGAAATTAATGAGAGATTAGAACTGTGGGTGGAAAATGTGGTTTGGGTATAATGGTGGATGGAAGAACACTTGTTGATGTGGGGACAAGGGTGGGGATACATGGAAAAAGCATCTCACCATTAGGCATAAAGAAAGGTGTTAAGCCTGCAAGAGAAGGAGAGAGGGAATGATTCATATAAAAAAATCTTGGAGAAGTGTTTTAGTCACTTTCACATCACTGAGACAAAATATCCAACACCCACAATTTAAAAGAGGAGTTTATTTTAGTTTATGGTTTCAAAACACAGTTGGCTGGCTCCAAGGTGGAAACATCATGGAAGAAAGGCATGACAGAGGAAAGCTATGCATCTGATGGCAGCAAGGAAAGACAGAGGAAGATAGGGAGGGAGAAAGAGGAAAAGAGAGACAATGAGAGAGGAAGAGAGAGTGTGAGATGGAGAGGGAGAGAAAGAGACACATATAGGAAAGTTGGTGCACTGATAAGCAGCAGGATACAGAGCCTCT
>PVJX010028962.1:0-23377 GCA_004027295.1 Dolichotis patagonum | reverse complement strand
GGGTGGATAAAAAAGATGTGGTATTTTTACACAATGCAATATTACTCAGCTATAAAAAAGGGTGATCTTGAGGCCTTCATAGGGAAATGGAGACTACTGGAGACTATCCTCATTAGTGAAATAAAGAAGAATCATATTTATAAATATCACATTGTGTCTCTAGTGTAAAACGTAATAAGAACTGTAGGCATAATAAAACCCAAAGTGTGTACTTGCTAATGTAAAAAAGAGAGGAAAAGAAAGTGCTCTAAAGCATATAACTGCATGTGTGTTTAAGTGTGTAAGATAGATGTCCATATTACTGTTTTTGTTGGAATATTGAGCAGAACTGTTAACAGTCTCACTGTTTGAATGTCTACTTCATATGCTTTAATTTTGCAACTTAACTATTTCCAATGTTGACAGTATGTAACTTATCAAGTAGTGATTTCTTAGTGTTTTTGTTTTTGTTTTTGTTTTTTTGTTGTGGTTGTTGTTCTTTTTTTTCTTTCCCCTTTGGAATTCTGTATTGTTTCTACTCTCTTTCTGTTTTGTTTGGTTGATTTTTTTCTCTTTAAATAAAAAAAAAATAGCATAAGACCATGAGAAAAAATCCAACAACTGCAAGATGGTGCAAAGAAGAACAGTGTAAGACTGACTGAAATCAATAAAAAACAAAATGAAAGCATGTTCACAGAAGTAAGGATAGAAAATTTCCCAAGCATATAAAAAAGTGTGGTATACTGGTAAGTGAGGCATACAGAGCTGCAATTAGTTTTGACTAAAATAAATCTATACCAAGGCATATCATGATCAAGATTCTAGATATTTTGCCAAGAGCAGAATATTAAAACCTGGTAAAGAACAGAAAAAGTTACCTATAAAAGAGAGCCCAGCAGAATCACACCATACTTCTAAACACACACTCCTTAGACAAGGAAAGGTTGGAGCAAAGCATTTCAAGTCCTGAAAGCAAACAACTTCCAACCCAGATTGAAGTATCCTGCAGAATTACCTTTCAGAATTAATGGAGAAATAAAATGTTTCCATGACAAAGAACAATGGAAAAAATTCATGACAACCAAACCAGTTCTGCAAAGGATTTTGAATGATATTCTAGAAAGAGACAATAAAGACCACCGTTGCAAGAGTATCAATAGAAAGCAGCCACTAGGTAACTCAAGCAATTAAACAGAGGGAAAACACAGAGAACTGTCAACAGGAAAATAACATGGCAATGATAAGCCAATACATATCAGCTACTACCATCAAGGTAAATTGTCTCAATTTACCAATCAAAAGTAATAGACTGACATAAGGGATCAAGAAATGAGATACAACAATATGCTGCACTTAAGAAACACATTTAACTCAAAAAATTCCTAAACTGAAATTTGAAGGATGGAAAACAATACTTCATGTGACAAGAAACCAGAAAAAAGCAAGAGTAGCTATTCTATAAGCAGACAATGTGTGATTCAGACTAAGTCACTACATACTTGCTAAGGGAAAATTGTGAAGAAGAAATAACAGTTATAAATATATGTGTACCAAATACTAGCACACAAGTATATGAAACAAATACTAATGGACATGAAAAATCAAATAATCACTAACACAATTGTAATGGGGGACATTATTACCCCATTGCCACAAATAGATAAACTAGACAAAATTCAACAAAGAAATATCAGAACATTACTAAACTTTTGAACAAACAGGTTTAGCAGATAATTATAGTGTTCCAACCTACAACATCAAAATACATTCTTCCAAGCAGCACATGAGATATCCTTCAAAACAGACCATGTATTACCCATAGAACATGCTGAAGTAAATGCAAAAAATTGAATTATTCTATGCATAGTTACATTTTCAATTTTATCTCTATGCATTGAATTATTCTATGCATAGTTACATTTTCAATTTTATTGACAGATATTGGGATGTTTAGAATTTGTATTTCTTCTTGACTCCATCTTGGTAGTTCATATATTTTTAGGAATCTGACCATTTATTTTGTGTTTTCTATCATATTAGAGTAAAATTTCTAAAGGTAGTGATGATCTTCTGAAATTGAAAATTGAATTATCTCTATGCATATTTCATAGAGATATGAAATTTGAAATCAATGGCAAAAGTAACTACAAAAATTTTATAAACACACTGAAATTAAATAACACCCTACTGAACATCTAATGGGTTACAGATGAACTTAAACAGGAAATTAAACAGTGCCTATAATTAAATGATAATACCAGTATAACATGGAACTTACAGGATGCAACAAAAGCAGATGTAGGTAGAAAATAAATTGTGGTGAACTCAGAAAACTCATGAAAACAGAACAAGCTGAATTAAACAACTTAATGTTGACTCTCAAACTTCTGGGAAAAGATGAGCAAATCAAGCCCAAAGTTAGTACAAAGGAGGAAATTATAAAGATCAGAGCAGTAGTTAATGCAATTGAGACTAAGAAAACAATACAAAGTGTTAATGAAGAGTTGGTTTGTTGAAAGAGTAAATGACAAACCCTTAGCCTGCCTTACCAAAAACAGCAAAGAAAAGATTTAGGTTCATGCAATTAGAAAGGAAAAGGCTGAAATTACACAATATCCTTTGCAATTTCAGAAGATCATCACTACTTTTAGAAATTTTACTCCAATATGATAGAAAACACAAAGAAATGGTCAGATTCCTAGAAACATATGAATTACCAAGATGGAGTCAAGAAGAAATACAAATTCTAAACATACCAATATCTGCCAATAAAATTGAAAATGTAACCAAGAACCTACACAGAAAGAAAATCCCAGGTCCTGATGGATTCACTGATGAATTCTATATGACATTTAGAGAAAGTCTAATGCCATTACTCTTCAACCTCTTTAATGAATTTGAAAGAGAAGCAATACTCCTAAAGTCATTCTTGGAAGCAAGTATTACTCAGGTATCAAAACTGGAAGAAGACTCAAGAAAGAAGAGAACCACAGGCCAATCTCCTTAATGCACATCAAAACAAAAATCATCAATAAGACACTGGCAAACATAATGCAGCAAATCATTATGAAGATTACATACCGTGACCAAATAAGATTCATCCCAGCGATGCAAGAATGTGTCAACATATGCAAAATAATAAATGTAATACACAAAATTAGCAGAGTCAAGGATAAAAACCATATGATCATCTAAATAGGTGCAGAAAAATCATTTGACAAAGTCCAACACACATTCATGATAAAAACCCTCAGAAAACTGGTATAGGCAGCCTTTGTCTCAATCTGATAAAAGCCATTTATGACAAATCAACAGCCAGAATATTACTAAATGGGCAGAAACTGTTATGGTTTGTGTCTAGATGTCCCCTCAAAGCCTCATATGGCCATAAGATTTTTAAGGAGGTGGTTGAATTGTGTGATTGGTTTCAAGAAAAATACAAGAATGCCCACTATAACTACTCCTATCCAATGTAGCTCTAGAAACATTAGCCAGAAAATTAGAATGAGAAAGAAGTAAAAGGAATAAAAATAGGAAAGGTAGAAGCTAAATTATCATTATTTTCAGATGACATGATTCTTTACATAAAAGACCCCCAAAACTCCACTAACAAAGGACTAATATCTAGAATACAGAGAGCATTGAAAAAAACCAGTCCTCCTAAATTTAAAGATCCAGTCCATAAATGGACATCTGAAATAAGTAAATGCTTCTCAGAAGATGAAGCATAAACAGCAAACAAATATATGAAAAAATGTTAATCGCTGATCATTCGAGAGATGCAAAATAAAACATTTCTGAGATTCCAACTCATCTGGGAAGAATGACTATCATCAAGAAATCAACCAATAACAAATACTCACAGGACTGTGTGGAAAAAGGAGCCCTTCTGCACTGCTGGTGGGAGTGAACACTGGTGCCACCACTGTGGAAATCAGTATGGAGATTCCTCAGAAAATTAGGAATAAAAGTTCCATTTGACCCGGATATTCCCTTCTTGGTATCTCCCCAGAAGAATTAAAAATATACAATAATAATATATGCACATCCATGTTTATAGCAACACAGTTTGTAATAGTGAAATCTTAGAGACAACCCAAATGCCCATCAACAAAGGAATGGATAAAGCAGGTGTGATATTTTTAAATACAGTGAAGTACTTCTACTGAACAATAAAGAAGGATGAACTTAAGACATTTATAGTTAAATGGGTGCATCTTGAGGCCATAGTCTCAAGTGAAATAAATTGGACACCTTTATGTAAATATCACAGTTTCCTCTGCTCCACCCATTTCTTTCCTTTTAAACAATTTCTTCTTTGTTCACAATATCTATTATAGGAGAAGAAAAAAAGATGGTGGACCAGTAGGTAGCAGGAGAGGGACCCTCTCTGAGAGAGACAGCTTAAATGCCAGAATAAAACACCCTAAAGAGAACCAAACAGACAGAGATGGACTCTCACAACCCAGGAAGAAACTAAAGTGCAAAAACTGCTTGAATATGAGGTCTTGGTTCTACTATTAGTGAAGCGAAGATCAGCAAGCACGAGCATGGCACCCTCCTTGAGCTGCCTGAATCCCTGCCGGAGACCTGAACAAGCGATCCACGCCAAAGCAACTGGCTTGAGGCACCAGAGTGTGGAGCTGAACAGCCCTGCATGCAGCTCACCCGGACCAGCCCTACATGTGAACCACCCAAAGGCACCATGAATTCGCACCACAGCTGTGCTGAAGTCAGAGGTCTGGGAGCCCAGCAGTTCTCGTGGACCGGAATCAACACGCGGTGAGTGATGGGAATAAGACCCTCCCATGGCAAAGGGGAAACTGACTGGATGACATGTTGGATTTGGGCAGGACAGCCTTAACTCCATAAGGAAGTGGCTTCAGTTGGTTACTCCCCTTGCCAAGCGGATTGGTGGAATCAGCTTGGACTAGGCCGCGGCCCTGGCAGGGACCCAGTGAGTCGCTACAAATTAATTCCCTGAGATCGGTGCACACTGACGCAGTGAAGGCCTGCAAAGGTTGACTGGCCTGGAGAGGAGGAGCCAGCACACACTGCCCATGGATGAATTCTAATCTCTGATAACCTATTGAAGAGGGCTAAAGCTCCTAGCCTGCGCCCTCTAGAGGAGCCTTAACCAACAAGAAAAGGGTCTGGGAATTACACTGTGCACGTGTATGGAAGGAACCAAAAACATGACAAGAGGGAGAAATAAGAAAAAACCCCCAGCCCCCAAGCCTGAGAATATTGATCCAGGAGAGGTAAATACAAAAGAGATTGAGGGCAGCAAAAATGAAACATCAAACACAGCGTTAGCAGACATAAAGAGATATCTTCAGGACCTCGTAAGTGGGACCAAAACTGAAATATTAATTCAAATTAAACAAGAGATAAGTAGATCAATAAAGGAAGGGCTGGGCACCTCTCAAGAAGACACAGACAGAAAAATAGAGGAACACAAAAGGAGAGAAAAATTTAATGAAGAATACAGAAAAAACCTAGAATTCATGAAGCAAATTCAAAGAGATTATCAGGAAACTAAAGACTCCATAAAAAGCTGGCAAAACTGCTTGAAAGAAATCAAAGATAGACTATCAAAAATTGAACACAGGCTTGCAATGTGGGGTCATGAAAGGGAAGATCTCTTAAAAATAACAAGAGAGCAGGCAGTAAAGATACACAGACTGGAAGATGACAAGAGGATCTATAACTTAAGAATAAAGTATGTGAATGAAGAAGCAGGAATCAAAACAGAGGAATTACATAGGCTATTCACAGAAATTATTAAGGAAAATTTCCCAAGCATAGAAAAAAGAAATGATATGCAGATGTATGAAGCATACAGAACTCCAGCCACCTACAACCCAAAAAGAGCTACACTTTGACACATAATAATCAAGATCCCAGAAATTCAATATAAGAACAGAATATTAAAAGCCATCAGAGAAAAGAAACAAGTCACCTATAAAGGAAAACCCATCAAAATCATGGCAGACTTCTTGACACAGACCATCAGGTCAAGAAGAGCTTGGAGTGAATTCAAGTGCTGAAGGAGAACAATCTCCAGCCTAGATTGATGTGTCATGCAAAACTCTTTCTAGAAATTAATGGAGAAACAAGATGCTTCCATGACAAAGAGGAACTAGGAGAATTTGTGACCACCAGTCCAACTCTACAAAAACTACTGAAGGACATTCTAGGGAGAGAGAACAAGAATATGAGCATTTCAAGAACAGTGGCAGAGAGGCCTCAGTGAACAAGGCAGACAGTGGAGTGGAAGAGAAAAATAGACTATCAATGGCAGAAAAATAGAGTAGCAGAAATGAGACCGAGAAGATTGGCTATAATCTCTAGTATAGAAGGCCTCGAAATACTAACAGAGAGAAAAACAGGCAGAGTAGATCAGGAGATAGGGTCCATTGAGATGCTCTATACAGGGAGGCAGTGGGACCCAAAACAAGCAGTGCACCCCATGGGAGTGAAAGGGGAGGAATTGTTTTAAAAAGCGAGGCAGAGGATATTGTTAATTGGGTAACAAGATTTAAAATTTACATTATTCTCACCACTCTGCTTGGATGGATTATGTGCTGTTCCAGTTTGTCTACTTACACTAGATTTGAGGACATGATCAGCTATCCCAAAAATAAGAGCACATATTATGGTAATCACCCCTAATTTTCCTATCAACTTAATCTGAAGCCCTTTATAACTTATACTGTCTTATTATGACTGATCTTATTTGAATCTGGTTTGTTAGATTGTTACTTTGTATTGACTGATTTTATTTAAATCTGTTATGATTGATAGCATCAAGTCTAAAAGCATAGGCAACTACACTAAAGATGAAAAGATTCACTAATATACCAACTCTAGTTTGATTATTACTTGCTTTTGAAGTCTTATAATGTCTCCAAATGCTTCATTTTTATTAATGTTCTTATACACTGCTGAGACATCATGGTAACCATTATAGATCACCTTGTATTGTGGTTTTATGTGACTTTTCTGCCTCATGCTTTTCTAGGAATTGTTTTGTTTTATCTTGCTTTGTTTTGTTTTTCCCTATAATACAGAAAAGATAGATATACATGTAGAGACTCATGCATGTGTAGAGCTTACAAACAGTTTACGAGAACCAACTATATAACACATGTTGAAATGAACAACTACTTTGAAGAAAAAGAGACACTACAATACCCAGTGCTGATTCCATATTGTCATGATGTGAAGTCCAGCAAAACTATCACTTTTTGATCAAAGTGATTTTAGCTTGCTTTACCTTGTTTAAGCTCAACACACATTAAGGTATGGACAGCTGTTTTGAGGAGAATGAGAGACACTATGGCAGCCATTCTTGGCTTCCCTATTGTATGGACAGCTGTTTTGAGGAGAATGAGAGACACTATGGCAGCCATTCTTGGCTTCCCTAATGTCTGGTCTTGAAGACCTGAAATGCCCTCCTCGTCCTGCTCAGATCAATTCCATACTAGGTTGCTTCATGTGAATTCCCTGTATGTGACAATATGGACAACTTTTTGGAAGAAAACAAGAGTCAATATGATATAGAGTGAATATCTCCGATTGTCTAGTTTTGAAATTTTTGTCTCTTACATTGCTTTCTTGTGATCCGCTTTGCCCTGTTTTGTTGTGTTTAATTTTACCCTTTTGATATAATTGCATGTATATTTGAGTGGGTAAGATGGATGACAATATTGCTGTTTTTGTCAGATCGTGGAGCAGAACTGTTAACAGTCTCACTGTTTGAATGTCGACTTTACATGGTTTAACTTTGTGATTTGAACAACTATTTCCAAGAAGTCAGTATGTAATTTGTCAAGTAATAATTTCTTAGGTTTTTGTTGTTGTTGTTCTTTTCCATTTTTCCTTGGAACTCTGTATTGTTACTACCCTTTATTTTGTTTTGTTTTGTTTTTTTTCTCTTTAAATAAAATTAAATAAAACAATATCTATTATATATTTTGGTTCTTGTTTACACTTTCAGTTTCTCACACCAGAGATACAGTGAGGGGTTGTGTTCAATACTTTGGGTTCAAAACTGAATCATGCTACTTACTCTCTGTGTATTGAGAAAAGATATTTAAAATTTTCTGCTGACCAAAAAAAAAAAAAAGAAAGAAAGAAACAGGGAAACTGGGGAGGAAGGAGAAAGAAGGAAGGAAGGCAAATGAAAAAATATGAGGACAAAAGAATACAATGGAAATAAGGCTTTGTAAATAAGGCGGGATAGAAGGGTTGGGGGAGGGGAGGAGAATGAGAGAAAAAAAGAGTAACTAAGACATATATGTACTGGTACAGTTCCCTATGCCCAATGTGATCATTACATACATCTAAGTTGTACCAATAAACTTAATAAAGTCAACTATTATTGAAATAAACAATTGAAAAGGACATTATTGTATTACCATGTAATTTTTGGTAAGAACCATTTTTTATTTCCATATAGGCAGTGGGTGAATAACATGAAAAATGTAAATAATGGAACTGGTTATTTTTCACTTGATGCTTTAATTAAAATGAGTGTCTCCCACTGGGTAGAAAAGAAGGCTGTTAGTGAAGATGCTTGAAGGAAATGTAATAGGATTTGTTTTTTTCTTTATAAAATATTTTCTATTTCTTTAAAATATCCCTTCCAGCATCTCCTTGAATGTGATGTTTTAGACTGGCAAACTAATTTCTATAACCATGCATTAGTTGGATATGTATTTATATATAAGATTATACATATAATACATCCTGGTGAATTAACTAATGATTAGTTTGAGTTGAAACACCCAGCTGAACTCAGCATGGTTCTGGTCATGGAAGACCCACGTAAAGACTGTTGCCGATGGCATAAAAGGAGAACAGGGTGCGAAGAGTGCATGCTGCCAGTCTCCGAGGAGAAGCTTTGTTGTGGCTGATTTTCCTGACAGGAAGTCTCAATGGAGGAGGAGCTAGGGTCTTCACTGTCACTGGGGATGGCTGTGGTTCTCTTTTGGGGGAGCTCTGGTCTTTGCCTGGAGGGTCACATTTTGATTCTAGTGCAGATCCCTCAGCCTTCTGGCACAGATCCTTCAACGAGCTGGTATAGATTTTCTAGCTTCCACCACTGGCCTTCAGGCCTTCCTGGTACAGTTCCTTGACACAGACTTGCATGAAATATTGCTATGGGCGCTAGGCCTCCAGATGGACCCATGGACGACATTACTATGGGCTCTAGATCTTTGACTGGACTCATGTAGGCCATTGCCATGAGACCAACGCCCTTGGCTGGATTCTTGCAGTCTGCAACATTCAGACACATGTCTTGTACTCTTCTGCATCTGACTTTTTGGGTGAATATTATAAGATATTCTTGGGGCTGGGGATTTAGCTCAGCAGGAATAAGTGCCTGCCTGGCAATTATGAAATTGTGTTTGATCCCCGGTATAAAAAAAAAATCCTACAAAGTTATGTGTCTTATGTCAAATCTTTCCTTTGCAAACCACTGCCTACAACATATATGAGTTCTTCTTCCAAGCAGATAAAATTATATACTAAAATTTGCACTAGGCCAAACCATGTGACACTATGGTCTTGTATCCAGCATAAACAGTAACAAACAGCTTGTTTTAATAATCAAATATGTTTCCTAAGGGTCTTGTTAAATTGTTGAATGTAAATTGCTATTGGAATTGACTATTAAAGATCTTGGTAGAGTAGGTTAAATGTCTGTTCAATTTATTACAATTTTATTTGTACTTCAGCTGTAACAGGGGCAATTAAACCAATCAGAGCAAGCAAATCAAATCTAATTTACACTCTAATGGACTAAAAATGAATGAATAAACACTGTACCACTAGATCCAAATGATTAAACATGTCTCTAAGGATATTTTTTCTATTTGGTATGCAAAAATCATAGTGTTTACACTATAATTAACCATTTAAGAATCATGTAAACAAATTGAACATCTCTTTGCTTTTATTTTTTTTAAATAAAACTGCTAACAAAAATTCAAGAAGGCAGCATTAGAATCCTTCCTAGCTTAGATAATTCTGTTTATATAATAATTTAATCCATTCTTTTGCTTTATTTGAATGTGGGAATTAAAATAGCACATGTAGAATGTATTTGTTAACTAAAATTTCTGTACTCTTTTTTTCCTTTGCCATGGATTTCAGTAAGGGAGATTAATAATGGCTTATGTATTGTGAATTAAAAGTTTATTGATCTTTGCAGAGGTCATACAACTTAGAAATGACAACTTTGCAATGCATAAATGTGATATCCAGTACAGTATTTAGGCAGAGCAGGTCAACATCTAAATTATTAGAAGTCTAGTGTCATTAACACTGCCAGGGAGCTACAAACATGAAGATACATCCCAAAATACAGATGGAACATTGGACGAGGACAGTATTTTAGATGGAGATCTGGGCCAAGCTTACATCACTGTCCTAGGGTCTATTATCACTTCAGCTCAGAATAAAACAGACAAAATATCACTTTATGGCATGCAGTAGTTTGCAAATTGATTGAACAAAAACTATGTATTAATGTAGCATGGAAAAGATTAACATCTTTTTATTATGCAATCCAAGCTGGCCCAAAACTTGCAATCCTCCTGCCTCAGCCACTCAAGTACTGGGATTACATGCATGAGCCACCAGAGTCCACTCATTTCTCTTCTTGAAATAGACTTTCTCTTGCCTCCTGGTGATTCTGGGGTCTAAGACCGCCAAGGTAGATAAAAATGCTCCACAACCCCCAGAAAGCACATGGGGAAAGAATGTGACATGTGAGGTCAGAAGACCTGAGCCTGGGTCTCAACTCAGCTACCCAGCTGACTAGGTTTCTGAGCTTTAAGGTTACTACTGCCTGTGACCATGACTACAACATAGTACTGTTGTGAGCACCAAATGGAAAAGATGTTAGGAAAGGTTTAGGTCTAGCTCCACACTTGAGGAAGTGCTCTAGTGCTAGGAAATAGCATTAGAAGCAAAACTGAACAGATTTGGTCAAATCCTTTTGGGGGAGTAGGAGCTGGGCTTGTTTCTGACTCCTCACAGAAGGCTAGTAGCCTTCCTAGGGACCAGCAAGACAAGGATCCCACCCTAAGACACAATCTTCTGAGAGCTGGGTCATTCTACGTGATGACCACCACTACTCAGTTCACAGCAGATGACTGCCTATTTCTCTGCTCCCTAGTTACTGCCGCCACATTACATGTGTTTTCAAAGGCCCTCGGGAGGATTCTATAGCTAAGCTGGGCCCTAGAAGCTAAAACCATAGGAACCAAACACTCTCGGCCGCAGGCAGCACTCTGAATCACGGACCTCATTCCTGTGCAGGAACTCCTCCTCAGGCATGAGGCTGTCTTCTGTCTTCAGTTTCTTGGAGGCAGGATCATCCTCCATGGGAGGTGGAGGGTGCACAGGAGGCATTGGAGCTGGAGCTCGGACAGGAGCTGCAGGTGGGGCAAGGACAAAATCTCAAGATCGTTTTTATACTAGTTATCTAATTGGAGAGGTAAAATTTCCTCAGTTTATAATGTAACTATAGAGCTGCTAACCTATTTTGTCTAATTTTTGGAAGGCATACCTTTTAACACTCTCTACTTGGTCATTTGGTGTATTCACTGGTAGCATTGGCATAATTTAATTGAGGACCACAGGGTTTGGCAGAGACCATCTAGCCCATCATTTGGCTTCCCATATGTGATGAAAGGAAGCTCAGTAAGGTCTGTTTCCTCAAAGGAAAAATCCAAAAATGGCCTTTAGGCATATTCTCTTAGCACACACTGAGTCTAGTTTATTTCAGCCAAAATCCACCAAATCAAGGCAAGAGAGTCATAGCTACTCTGACCCTCAGCAATGCTCTGCACATGTTTCCCTTGGTGTCCAGGACAGCATTATATTTATCATCACCATCTTCATGTCACTTAATATTTACCATAAACTATCAATATTTGGTAATCAGCAACAATTATTTATTGGGAAGTTCCTACAAACAGAGTCATGGAATGGTTCCTAGACTTCAAAAAACGTATTTTATTATGTTTTGGTACATTCCTTTCCTTACCCTTGTTTTCTTTCTTCCTTTCCCTTATTTTCATTTTCTTTTTTTAAAAAATTTCTCAGATACTTTTGAGTTAGATAAACCAAATAGACCAAGTTAGATAAACCTAAGAATGCTTACAAGAAGGACTTGTTTCCTGATGTCTTGCAGATGGTAGGGAAAAACTCACCAATCAGATGTGCTCACTGTACATATGAGAATGGAAGCTTGATGACAGTGATAAGCACAATGCAGGTTAGGGAAGGCTCTCTGATAAAGTATCCTTTGAGTGGAGATGTAAAGGGTGGGCTAGAGTTAAACAGGTAATAACAGGAAGAAAGACAGCTGCAGGCAGAGGAGAGAGATATGTGTGGACATCAGCAGATAGCCATGATGGGGAAGCCTGTGGGTCAGCTGATAATTCTCAGCCAAAGAGGGAGGACTAGAAATTATAGGACCTAGAATTATGTTAGGAAAGTTCATTCCTTTTTTTTTTAATCTTAAAAGTGCTATAGAATATTGAAATTTAAGCAGAAGCTAAATCCATTCTCTGCAGAAGAGAGAATGATCTGGAGTACAGCAAGACCAACTATACTTTCAGAAGTTGGGATAAAGCTATAGAAGAAGATGATGGCTTTGATTAGGATAGTTGTAGTGATTAAGAAAAATGGATGACTGGATCTGAGAGTCACAAGCTTATATACATTAGTCTTGAGTAGTCTTCCTTTCAAGTACGTTATGATTGTCATCTGTTTTTAACCTTATCCTCACAGGATGATAGCTTCCTTGAACACTAGACTCCTCTTTTCATCCTCTTTCACTTTCTCCAGCTTTATCTCCTTGGGCTGCTGGGCCCAGTGGAATTCACTTTAGCTTAGAAAATAATAACCAAAACCAAACCTTTCAACTTGGGTTCTTCTTTTGAGTTGCATGGTCTATTTTTCTTCCCCATGAGTTGGTGGATCAGCTATGTAGCAGTGAGAGGTGGAAGAATGAAGATTTGAAGAACATGTTTGGAATGCAGCCAAGGCATCTTTATCCTTATTGAGTTCTGATGAAGTCTGACTGTTATAAATTTTGATCGAGTCCCATGATGTTTTCCAAGCAAATGGGACCACTTTGTAAAAAAGCAAAAGCATCCTCTCACCATGTGCAAGAGGAGGAGGTGTAAATGGAGAGGAGCCACCGGCATTTTCAGAAAGCTACATGATGTAACAGCCCCTCTACACTGCCTCATTTGTGCTGGAAATTTTTAAATAGTCAGAGAAATATAATCCTGTCCCATTAGCATAGCAACAAGTTATGTTCTCAGCATAATGAACTGGCTCTAGGGTGGCATTCGGCTCCATTTCACATGCCCTTCTGTCTCACCTTTTATTGCCAGTGCCATTGAGGTCATAGTGGAAGGACAGCCTTGGAAAGAACCCTGCTGGCTTTTTGGCTGCCCGTTGGCAACAGAGGAGAATAGGACATCAGGAATGTATATTTGTAAAGTTCCATTTGCTTATCTGACTTAGGGACAGCATTTTATCCTTTCAAGTTCAGCTCCCAGCTACTGTAATTAGGCTTTCCAGAACAGTCTTGCTGCTGTCTTGATATCACACTAGCATTTTGAAAAACTTGGACAGTTACCAGTTCATCGGTCTGGCAAGATGTTGCATATCTGAAGAAATCTCTGTATTGTGGTGGATGTCATTACTTCCCACAAGGGGAACAGAAAACATTTTTATAACACCATGCAAAGAAGACATTCAGGAGCAGGCATGAGGCATGAAAACTTTTGACTTCAAACCTCACATTAGGTCTTTACATGTTGATTAATTTAGTTATGGGCCATAAATAGCATAACTCACCAATGGGCAAGCAAGAGAAAAAAATAATCAAAAAGGAAGGAGGTTGATAAAGGCAGGTACATAGACAAAGAGTGGGGAGAAGAAAAGCAAGATGGAAAGAAATGCCTTGAATTGAAAGCTTCCTGAGGTCAAAATTCAGATTTTCAATATGACTTATTCATCAAACATGAAGGTGCATACAGTTGTTTTGGTTTTGGAGGATCTGTGAATTCAACACTACCAGAACTGCCTGCCTCCGTGTCTTTAAGGCCCTTTATATTTGGGTAGAACAAGCCTGACGAATAGGATTTCTCATCCTGATGGAAATGTTCTATTCTCTGACATCAAAGCACTGGAAATGAGGCTGGTGCCACCCAGGCACTGGATTTTTAATTTTAATGAATTAAGCTACACATGAGTAGCGGCTATTGTACTAGACAGAATCACTGAGAACTGAGGTTACCTACTGTAGGTGTTCACGTTGTATCACATCCTAAGAGAAAAGTACAACCTCCTATTCTGACATTACAGAAATATTCTTCAGTCATTAATTTAACTCTTTGAAATAAACTTTAAACTTTCAAATTGCAGCAAATACCTTCTGAAGGAAAGAACAATGCTTCAGGCCCTTGGACTAAAGTTGTACCTACTATCCTTTAGATCTTCATGCTCCTTCATTTAAAAACTCTAATCAATGCAAATATTTCAAGGTATAAGGAGAAAGAGTAATTTCATTTTTGATTAGCAGCTGGGATCTGCACAGTATGGAACCTCTAGTTGCTTACTAAATAGGTTCATTGCATGTTCTAAAAAGGAATTTCCAAATTTTCCTGAATATGACTATTTTTACTATAAGATATGATTTCTCAAATCTAGGGGAAAGAGAATGCTTTTCCTTTTTTATTTGTAATTGTTTCATTACTTCTAACAATATTTTGCTTGTGAGAAAGACCCTTTATTTGAGCTTTAAATAGATCATTCTCTCCTAAGACTTTTTACTGCCATCATCGTGGGCTCACTGAAACATTAATGAATAGGACAGTAGATATTTGAGGGCAGCTTTTGCCCCCTGGTATAAGGTCCATCAGGATAAGTGGCATGTAGGCAAATGGGGGAGGCAGCATTTGGCCCAATAATTTCATTGCAGCTGCTAGAACAGAAATGCCAATGCAAAGCTGAGCCGCTAATTGGAAGTGGAATAAACTAAAGAAATCTTGGTTCAAATGGCAGCTATATTTTTCAAAGAGAAGATTTCAGTTGAAATGCCAAAGGAGACAGTTAGCCAAAACATTTGTCTATGGAAATTTCTCTTCTCAATTTTATTCAGATTTACAGCTGGGTGCTAAGTGAAGCATTTCTCGGGAACACATGTCATGGATAAACCAAGATGTTTATTTTCTTCAATAGCAGATCTGATGAACTCACAACAAATAGTTCAATTACAATGATTACTAATAGGCTGATTAATTCAGGCTGCAATAAATAAAACAGGGTACATGGGAGCAGAGCTGCTGGAGGGCTGTGTCAAGTGTTAGTGTCAGCAGAGCAAAGCAGCTGCAGCAGGTTCTCAGCTGATGGAGCATCAGAGTGAGAAGGAGCCAGATAAACACATGCTTGGATGTTCTACATAACTGCTATTTACCAAATCCTCCAGGCAGGCGATGATTCCACGGCAAAAGGATTCACCAGCTAAATTTTATGTTCTTTAAATTTTGTGTGAAAAAAATGCTTGCTTCTCCTGGGAAGCTGACTTGATTCCTTACATCAGGCAATAGAAGTCCCACATCCCCTTTTTGTACTCTGTGGTGCTGAGTTCCCGAGTACCAACCACCTAATTGTGCCATTGTCCTTGATTTCTATTGCTGCAACTCCCCATCTGGCTAGGAGATACTGGAAGATATCAAAAGTTAGTGGCAATTTTAGCTTTTTTCTTTGTTTCTGAGCCCCAATTTATACATCCATAAAGTGAAGTGATAATTCTTGTTTTATAGGAGTTTAGTTCATAGAAAATGTTAAAAAAACATTCTCATTATTGAATTTTAAATTCCTCATTTGATCTGAGACATTTGTATCTCACTTAAGACATATTTGAAGACAAATATGACATTAAGGAGGCAATTAAAATTGTAAGTTAGGTATTTCAAGGGCTGAGCCAAAATGGATATGTGGACATTGACATTGCTTTTTGTTTACAGTTCCTTTTCAATCTTTCTTTCTTTCTCACTCTCTCTTTTTTTTCTTTCCCTGTGGTGGGAATGGAGTCTACTGCCTTGCATTCAGTAGGAGAATGCTTTACCACTTATCTATACCACTGGCCAACACAGTTTTTTTCTAAATGTAAGATTTATATCATTGAAGTGTGCAGATTTTAAATGTACAGTGTAATGGATTTTGTCAGATGCATGTACTCACTCCTACTGAGACAGGAAACATTGTCATTGCCCAAGATATTTCCCTTGGGATCTTTTAAGTGAAGCTCTGTTCACTCAGAGACAAAACTTCCCTAGATTATTTCACTATAAATTCCTTTTGCCTGTTTTAGAATACCCTCCCCCCACCACCATAAAAAAAATGGAACCCTGTAGTGTGTGCTCTTTTATGTCTGGCTTTTTACTCAGACTAAATCTTGAGACTCCTTCATCTTTTGTAAATATAAGTAGTTTGGTCTTTTTAGACATTCAGATGTATCCGTTGTATGATTGATTATATCACTATGGGTTATTCATGCTCACAGATATTGGCTTCCACCTTTTGATCATTAGGAATAAAAGTGCTATGAACATTCTTGCACAAGCCTTCTTGTCGTCATGTTTTTACTACTGAGGAAAAATACATTAGGATATTTATATTGTACAGTGGTTGTGCCACTTTATATTTCCATTTGAAGTATGACTGATCCTCACCAAGACTGGGTGTTATCAGAGTTTTTAAAGTCAACACAGAAATCACATTTGTTTTACTGAGAAAAAAGTAGCTGCTCATATATTTTTAAACAATCTTCTCATTTATGCGTAGTTTTAGTTTAGGAAATTATTTTAGGAAGTATAGAGAGTTCTTACAACCCTCTATCCAGTTTTCCTATTATTGTTATCATATTTTAATATGGTACATTGGCTACAATTAATGTATCAGTAGTAACACATTATTATTAAATTAACTAAAGTCTCTGCCATATTGAAATTTCCACCATTTCCCTCAATGTCTATTTTTCTATTCCAGGATTCCACCTAGGGTACTACATTATATTTTTTAGTCATATTGTTTCACACTCCTCCTGACTGTCACAGTTTCTGGTTGTGCTTAAATTTGATGATCTTGCATATTTTTTAGAAGCATTGGTATCTTGTAGAACATTTTTCTCACAGTCTAGCTGGGCTAATAAGGTTTTGGGAAAACAATGGCAGCAGGAAATTGTCAAATTATAGTGACTTACTAGTTATAGAAGTTTTTGGCTTGTATTGTTTTATGGTGCTGGGGTTTGAACCCAGGGCATTGTGCATGTTAAACACCTGCTCTACCATTGAACAACATGCCCAGCCAAGGGACTTTTGTTGCTTTGGATTTCCTAGATATTTTTTATAAATAATAGTGCTCATTTTGGTAGCACACATACCAGAGTTCTATATAAGTACTGATATCATCTGTGAACAAGGATAGTTTTATTTTCGTTTTGATTTTGTATATTTTGCACAAATGTTGCTGTTTATGCATATTGTTATGCAAGGTGTTCACTTGTAGATTTTCTTTACTGTAATACTCTTACTTGGTTTTTGTATTATGGTAATTATAACCTCATAGAATAGTAGGATGTGCTTCCTCTACTTCTATTTTCTAGAACAGATTGTAAAGAACTGGCATAAATCCATGAATGGTAGAATTCACCAATGAATGCATCAGGATATAATGCTTTCTTTTGGGGAAGTTATTAATTATTGATTCATTTTCTCTAATAGCATTAGAGGATTTAAATAATCTTTTTTGGTGTGTTTTGGCAGCTTGTGCCTCTCAAGGAATTGTTCCATTTCATCTGAAATCTCATAATTCCTTATGTGGGCATAAGGTTTCTCATAGTTTTGTTTTCATTTTAATGTCTAGGTATCAATAGTAATGGCTCCTCTTTCATTTTTAGTTTATATATTCTCTCTTCTTTTCTGTTATCTTAGCTAGAAAATTATCAAGGTTATGATTGTTTTAATGATCCAGTCTTCCATTTCATTGAATTTATTTGTTGCTCTCATGTTTTAAATTTCCTTGATTTCTGTTCTCACCTTTTTTCTTCTTGTTGCTTTATGTTTGAAATGCATTTTTTCCTGTATTAAGAATGCAGCATTTTTCAGCTGCTTTCTTAATGTTTAGCTTAGGTTATTGATTCTAGAGCATTTTTCTTAATACATATAATTAATGCTGCACTTTTTCACCTAAGTACAGTTTTTAGTGCATCCCACAAATTTATTTGTGTTCCATTTCCACTTAATTTTTTTATTGGTACATGTTTGCAGTACATCATGTTTATAAGATTCCTTGAGGAGAGGTCATACATAGGCATAACACATCTTAATTCCTTTTTCACCCCTATTCCCATTCTTCTTTCACTCCTCCCTTTGTACCTTGACCCGCTCCCATTTGAGAAAAATCCAACACTTACTTTCTATTATCTACCTTTTATTTTGCTCCTTATTATAATTTGATTTGCTCATATAAGGTAAACTCTGATTTATTTCACTTACATTATGGTCTCAAGTTTCATCCATTTTCCTGAAAATACCTCAAGTTCATCCTTTATGGCAGAATAGTACTCTATTATGTGTAAATACCATATTTTCTTTATCCATTGATCTGTTATGGACAAATAAGCTGCTTTCTAGATTTAGCCATTGTGAATTTTGTTGTTATAAAATGGACATGTGTGTATCACTGTTAATATGAGGGCTGTATCTCTTTTGGGAAGATAGCTAGAAAGGGAATAGCTGGGTCAAATGCAGTTTCTTGTTTCAGTTTTTTGAGAAATCACCACACTGACATTCATAGTGGTTATACATTCCCACAACAATATAGAAGGGTTCCTTTTTTCCTGAAGCCTCACTAGCATGTGTTATTATTTGATTTTTTGAGGACGGCCATTTTTTCTGGGGTAAGATGGAATCTCAGTGTTGTTTACATTTTCATTTCCCTAATAGTGATGTCATGCATTTCATGTATTTGTTGTCCATTTTCACTTCTGTGAAGTATTTATTCATTTCACTGAATGGCCACTTTTGATTATTTTATTCTGGTGGCTTATTTTTGAGTTATTTATATATTCAGATATTAGTTCTCTGTCTCATAAGCAGCTGGCAAAAATTTTTTCCCAGTCTTTAGGTTGACTTTTCACTCCATTGACTGTTTTCTTTGTTATCTAATCTTTGACAAAGGCGTAAAAAACACATGGGAAGTAAAAATAACCACTTTAATAAATATTGTTGGGAAAAAAGGCTATCCATATGCAGAAGACTGAATATAGACCCATATCTCTCATGTACTAAACTTAAAATCAAAATAGATCAAAGAACTAAATGTTAAAACACAAACAACCTGCTGAATGACAAAATAGGTAAAATTCTTGAAGTCATAATTGTAGGCAAGGACTTTCTGAAGCGTGGGTATGAGAAATGGTATAGAGAATCAACAAATGGAATCATATTGAGTTAAATACTTTCTCCATTTAAATATCTTAAAATTAATTTTGAAATTTCTTCTTTGATCCATGTGTTCTTTTGGAGTATGTTTTGTAAATTCCAGATATCTGAGGATTTTCAAGCTATCTCTCTGTTACTGAGTTCTAGTTTTTAATTCCCTGTGAACTGGAAACTTTATTTCTATGACTGTTCTCTTTTAAATTTCTTAAGGTGTGTTCTATGGCCTAGGACTTTGTACATTCTGAGGAACGTTACATGAAAACTTGAGAGAAATGGACATAATTTTAAAAAATGAAATATACTATAATTGGTTCAAGTTGATTCTTAACGTTGTTCAGGTCTTCACCATCTTCACCAGTTTTCTTCCCACCTGGTCCATCAGTTATTGACAGAGAATGTAAAAGTCTTCAACTGTAATGGTGAAATATAAGTTATATATATTATATATTTTTATAAAAATAACTTTGATATACATATATAAATATGTGTTGTCATGGTCTGACTTTCCACTTACTATGCTTTGATTCTGTGACATGAACAACTACTTGAGATAATAATACGTATTATATCAGCTAGTGATTTCTTACTGCTATTTTTTTGAACTTCTGTATTATTCTTACACTTTTTTCTGTTTTGCTTTTTTCTCTAAATAAAAATAAATAAATAAATGTATATTCATATAAATATATTTATATAAATTTTATATAAATAGATATCTTCTTTTTTATTATTCATGTATATTTAGTTACTTCTATTGCCTATATGTAACATATGTGCTTATGTATTTAATATAGTTACCACAATTTTCCTAGTGTAGTTACTTTTTTATTGGTATATATCTATAATATGTAATAATTACATTCATTTTGGGAAATATATATATAATATATAATATATATAATCTTGATTTATATATATAGATATATATAATCTTGATCATTTTTGTTCCATTTTCCCCTATACCATTCTCTGACCTCCTTTCCCATCTCCAAAATGTCTTTCTCCCTGTTTCCTATCATCTGCATTATTTTGCTCATTCATTTTTTGAGTTTCTGACATAAGAGAAATGAGGCAACATTTAACTTTATGGATCGGATTATTTTACTTAATATATTAGTTTCAAGAACCATTTATTGTCCTAAAAATTATTCAAATTCATCCTTCTTTATGACTGAATAATACTCCATTGTGTCCTTTTACCACATTTTCTTTATCCATTTATCTTATTTTCAGAGCTTAGCTATTGTTAACTGTACTTCTATAAACATGGGTATGAATGTATCACTATAGTATGATAACAGTTTTGGAAAAATAAAAGAGGTATAGCTGGGCCAAGTGAAATTTATATTTTTAGGTTTTTGAGGAATTGCCATCCTGATTTCCATAGTGGTTATACCACTTTACATTTTCACCTACAATATGGAAGAGTTTCTTTTCTCCCACATCCTTACCAACACTTGTTGTTTTGTTGTGTTTTTAATAGCTGCTTTTTTTGTTATTGTTAGAAAACAATATTCTTCATTGTCCTTTTACTTACAGCTTGTCACCTTTAAAGTAAATTTCTTATAATCAACACAAAATTGAGTTTTGGTTTTATTTTTTGTTCCCTGTGGCATTCCTTATTTTTCTTTGTGTATATTTATAATGTTGATTACCACTCATATTTAGAGTGATTACTGATATACATGAATTAATAGTAATCAACTTAATAATTATTTTATGTTCATGTTAAATGCCAGAGGTTTCTTTGCCTACTTTCTCTAGTTTACTGAGCATTTATATGACCTAATTTTATCTTATCTTGTAGCATTTTCTGTTAATAGTGCTTTAATGGATTTCCTAGATTTTACAGTGCTCCTGTGTACTAACTGAAGTTCACCTTCAAATGGCCTCCAGTGCAGGAGTCTCACAGAGCTTTCCAAATTTCTGTCTCCTGTTTCTTCTGATGATGTCATCATCCATTTTGCTTGCATGGTTTCCAATAATGTACTGTAAATTTCGTCTTGCTCTTCTGTAAGTGAGGTATATTTACTTTCTATCATCCTTAACCTTTAATGGCATTTTTATTTTTATTAATACATGTTCAGAACATAGTGATCACATTCCTGGGGGGACTTGATACATGTGCTAGCTTCTTTCAAGATTTCATATTGTTTTTGTTCTCCTGAAGTTCTAAAATAATATGCTTAGTGCCTGATTTTTTAATACCTTTGAATCTATTATTTGTTGTCCAAAATTAATTTTGGAAAGCTGTCAGCTGAATAATTTCTTCAATTATTTGTTTTGCTCTTCTTTGCTATCCCATTTATGCATATGCTGTGTTTAAATTGTCCTATAGTGCTCTTTGGGACCCGAACCTCTCGGACCTGCAGAGTGGCCCGGGCTGTTTGGATCGAAAGTCTGTGCAGACCTGCATTTCAGCGTGACTGTTTGGGACTGGTAGGCCCACCCTTGGTCTACAGGGAACTGCCCGGAGACTGGAATCTGGGCCAGGTCTGTTTGGGCCTGTAGCCCCGCCTTTCACCCGCAGGAAGCCTCCCACAGACCAGCATCTGGGCCTGTCTCTTTGGTACCCGAACCTCTGGGACCCGCAGAGTGGCACGGGCTGTTTGGATCGAAAGTCTGCGCAGACCTGCATCTCGGTGTGACTGTTTGGGACTGGTAGGCCCACCCTTCATCCACAGGGAAATGCTCAGAGACCAGTATCTGGGCCAGGTCTGTTTGGGCCCCTAGCCCTGCCCTTCATCCCCAGGAAGTCTCCCAGAGACCAGCATTACGGCCTGTCTCTTTGGGACCTGAAAACTCTCGGACCCGCAGAGTGGCCCAGGCTGTTTGGATTGGGAATATTGTGGAGACTGGCATCTTGGCCAGGTCTGTTTGGGACTGGGAACTTTTCAGAAACCAACATTCTGGCCTGACTCTTTGGGACCTGTAGGCCCTTCACTCGCAGGGAACCTCCTGGAGACCTGCCTGGGAGAAAGCACAGTGTCCTGGCCTGCATGAGATTCCACAGGCACTGGGGTGACCACACCCAGCATTCGCCTTACAACTTAGGGAGCCAGGAGCGCACAGAGGTGAGTTAGGACCATGTGAGGAAGCCAAGAGCCTGTGGGGGAGCCACTGCCCCTGCAGGAACTGAGGGTGTAAGAGGTAATTCACCACACATGCAGAGAAAGCTTTGGAACACCGCTCAAAGTAAGGAAATATAGAAAAATGACAAAAGGAAAGACCAAAAGGCAGGCTCAAAGCCCTAGCCCTACCCAAGAAATCTTAGAAGCCGTGTACATAGAAGAAAAAAGAAGCCATACACCTGAAATGTCTGAAATGATATCAAATGAAATGAATATGCAAATACGGAAAGCTATGGAGAAATTCAAACCAGAAATACTTGCCCAGGTAAAAGAAGAATTGATAAAAATAGTGAAAGAAACAGTGAACGCATCTACTGAAAACACAGCTAAAAAATTAGAGGAACATAGCAAACAGATAGAATCCCTGAATGAACAATATAAGACACAAACAGAATGCATAAAGCAGATACAAAGAGATATACAGGAAATCATTCTATTGAAAGCTGTAAAAACTGCCTCAATGAAAGTGAAGACAGAATTTCAGACCTCGAAGATAAGATTGCAGCCAGTGAGCAGGAAAAACAAGATCTTTTAAAAATAACAAAGAATCAGGAAATAATAATTCAACACCTGCAAGATGATGCAAAGAAAAATAACATAAGATTAATAGGGATAAATGAAAAAGAAGGGGACAGCCCAAATGATATCAAGAGGATATTTACAGAAGTAATAGCTGAAAACTTCCCAAACATGAGAAGAGAAACAGACATCTGGATAAGT
>PVJX010028961.1:0-23385 GCA_004027295.1 Dolichotis patagonum | reverse complement strand
CAGCGGCGGACGGTCGGCCGCCTGGGCGGCGGGGTGCGAGTCGGGGGGCAGGGGAGCAGCTCGCGGGGCCTGCGCGGGCAGAACCCCTCCCAGGCTGGGCCCCCGGCCCGCGTTGCGCGCCGCCCGCAGCTCCGCAGTGCAACAGTTTGCAGCTGCCTCCCGGGAGCGGGGGAGGCTGCGCTGCGCCGCGCGCGGCGGGTCCACCCGGCGTGGTCCCCACAAACAGCCCCGGGCCCCTCTGGCCAGGCTGGGAAGGCCAGGGAGGGTTTGCTCCCCAAACTTCGCGGCGGGGACCCTCCCCTGCCGGTGCTGGGTCCTGTAGGAAGACGCAGGGTGCCGTCAGCTGGGGTGCAGCCGCCCGGGAAGAAGGGGGCGTCTGCAGGAATGCGCTTCAGCGGGAAAGGTGGTTCAGCCGTGCACGTTTCGGTTGGGGGAGGTGCGGGGGAAGCGGGCCGAAGGGGGCAGGACCCTGCTGCGCGCGGCCGCGGCGGTGGACCGAGGCGGCGAGGGCCGTGGCGCCGGGAGCGACCTGCTGGGGACGGGACCAAGGCGGCCTGACGCCCCGGGGAGGCAGAGTGGGGGGCAGGAGAGGAGGGGAGCCGCGGGCCCGGAGCGGGATCGGAGGCTGGGGTGGGTGCGGGAGAGGGCGGGATCCAGGCGGAGGCGGGGGAGCGGAGGCTCGGCGCTCCGGGCGCGGGGAACCTCGGCCAGGCGGCTCCGCGCCGGCCGCACTTGGAAAGTTGCGGGGGGCGGCGGGAGCGTCCCTGTCTGCTGAGTAATCGGCACCTGCGCGGTGCGGGCTGGACCCCTTTGCGGAGAGCGTCGGGAGCCGCCGGTCGCCGCCCTGGCGCGCGGGAGGAGCGCTGGGGCTGGGGTCCGCGGCGCGCGGAAGACCGACAGCGCCCGCTGGGCAGCGCGCCCCGGGCCGCGTTGCGGCGGCGGCCGGTGCCCCTCGTTCTCCGCGCTCGTCTTGGCAGCGGCCGGGCCCCTAACCAAGCCTGTTTTCCTTGCAGCCCTGTGGAAGGGAAGGGGCTCCTGGGCGCTGCGTCGAGGCGAGAAAGGAGAAGACCCCAGCGGCGCTCGTCCCCGGCGGCGGCTTCCGCGGTCGCCGCCGCTCGCCTGCGCGCCCCCTCCGTGCGGGCAGCAGCTGCGGGCGCCGCGCGCTCCGGCCTCCTCTCCGCTGCTGGGAACGCTGCGTCCAACAGAGGAAGCCTGGTGGGCCCGGCCCCTCCCAGCCCAGCGCCCATGAGTGCCCGGGCTCCGAAGGAGCTGAGGCTGGCGCTGCCGCCGTGTCTCCTCAACCGGACCTTTGCGTCCCCCAACGGCAGCGGCAGCGGCGGCGGCAGCCCGGGTGCCCGCAGCCCCGGCGCAGGCGGCGGCGGCGGCGGCGGCGGCACCTGCATCACGCAGGTGGGACAGCAGCTCTTCCAGTCCTTCTCCTCCACGCTGGTGCTGATTGTCCTGGTCACTCTGATCTTCTGCCTCGTCGTGCTGTCCCTCTCCACCTTCCACATCCACAAGCGTCGGATGAAGACGAGGAAGATGCAGAGGGCGCAGGAGGAATACGAGAGGGATCACTGTAGCGGCAGCCGCGGCGGAGGGGGGTTGCCCCGGGCTGGTAGTCAGGTCCCAGCTCCAGGAAAAGAGACCCGACTGGAGAGGCAGCCCAGGGACTCCGCCTGCAGCGCCCCCTCCAACGCCGCGTTCTCCTCCTCTTCGTCCCCTGGGCTTCCTCGCCAGGGCCCCTGTGCTCCTCCGCCTCCCCCGCCAGTGCCCAGTCCACGAGGGGCACAGGCGACCTCCTCTTTGGACACAGCTGGCGGGGGCCTTTTGCAAACGGTGGTACTGTCCTGATGGCGTAGCCCCTCTCCTCACCCGTCTCATTTCCAGCATCTCCACCATCCTTGCTTTTCTTCCTCCTTCCTTCCTTTTCCATTTTCCTCTGACCTTTTTTTCCCTCCTTCTCCTTTCCTCATCTCCCCACGCCCCTCCTGTTTCTCCTCCACCGAGGCACTGTGCGGTATTTGTAAATATTGGGCAAGGAAAGTCTCGGAAGAAGAAATAGTGCTGATAATACTTTATTGATATTTATAGTAATTATTATGATATTAATAACACAATCCAAGCGCATGACAAATCACATACTTTCTCATTGTCAATGAAGGATGCATCTTCCCTTTTCACCATATATCCCCCTCAGTGTGGAGGAGAAACTGCACAAGCTACCAAATACAGAAAAGGCATTGAAACCGGGAGCAAAAGGAAGGGAGGGGGCCCAGTAATGTTGTATATAGTTGTCAAGTTAAGGTAACTTTCCTCCCCTCCTGCCACATCCCCAGCTTTCACTTTTCCTTTAGCTTCTCTCTCCGCCCCCTTTTTCACTCTCAGCCGGGCTCAGGCATATTATATTATGAAGAAAATTCTGCATTAAGCACCAGGACTACAGGAGGCCACAGAGAAAGTCCCAGAAAAATGTGCAGGGGAGGGACAGGCACCCCTCTCCAGCCAGCTATCTTCTCACTAACCATTACTTTTTCCGGGACTGAGCATTTTAGTTAGTAAATGTCTCTCGCTGGCCGAGCACAATAAATGCATTCAAATCTATAAATGAGTGAAAAGAAAAACAACAACAAAAAAGAAACCCTTACTGCTTTCTGCTCCCAGCACTTGTACACCTTTGACTTGTGGCGTTTTCAGGAATAAGAGGACCGGGGAGCTGTCCAGCACGGTCCGGTGCTGAAATCGCCTCCCAGTAATGGTTACGTTCTCTGATTGTGATGGCGGAGGAGGGGCTGTTCTGGAAAGTGGCTATACTTGCTTTTGGTTGGTCTTTTCTTCTTTTTCTACAGTCAGGTTAGCGTGTACTATTGGTTTTCTTACTTCTAAATGTTGCATAAGTTACCTTTTTTGTAAAAAAAAAAAAAGTTACTAGGTGACGTGCAGTACTGAAAGTGCAGTATCTAACCTACCAGAACGTTTGTTTTATTTTTAGAGTGAATGCACCTTTGTTATATACTTATTATATTGGTACCAAATACAGAAGAAAACTATAGTTCTGTACGAAGTCCTCCAAACTGTATATTTTGTCCTTACTTTCCAGTTGTTGATATAATGGTTACCACTGGATAAGGAACTCAGTGGTACAGGCCTGGCTTCTGCTGTTTCCAGAAGTGTTCTTTTGTACCTTACTCTGTAGTAGACTGTTATAAAAAGAAGACACACATGTTTTCCTTCTTTTGTGAGTAACAGAACAACCACCACAACAGAAGACAAACAAATAATGGATGTGCTGGAATGCCATCTATTAAAATGTGATTAATATTTAAACAGTGCCTGTAGTTCTCCCTGCATGAAGTTAAGTTCCACCTGGAGGTAGTGGTGTGCACACTTACTTGTATTGTATGTGTTTGGGGGCAAAACTGGTGGGGTGTGGGGCAGTTTGGATGACAGGACTTGCAAATTTCAAGAGACCCAAATCAGCAGAAACTTGAAGGATAAAAATGTTTACACCTTGTTTAGTTAAAAATACATGCTTGTGTCTGAGGCATGGCACAGGTGGGCTCTCCTTTGTTAGCTGGCTTGGGCTAATTTTACTGAATATATAAAAACTTAATGAGGAGAAAATATTTTGTTCTGTCTTCTGATGCCAGATGAGCCCATCTCTTTTAGAAATGGAGTTTGCCTATGATTATTTACCACTTTGTTTTCCTTGGATTGATGATAGACAGGGCCAGAAACATATTAAAATCTCAAGTATATGCAGTGGCATCCCTTCTTGGGAAATCTTTGACAGCTATTGAAGTATTTGCAAAATGTATGAATGAGAATGATTTACATAAAGCTTAATCAAAAGTGGATTTACTATGCTGCTGAGTGCAAGGTAAGAGTGTCCCTAAAGTGCATCTTCCAAGTAACTAGTTGTTCTAGAGTCTCTGTCTTGGTTCCAGGCATATATGTTCTTATCCAGAGACAATATTAACTGTGCTGTTTTTGGTCATCAATTAAATTGCCCAGTTCAGAGAAATTTAATGTTTAATTTTACACTGATTAGTTACTAATGCACTTTCCTGAAGCAAAGATCATCATTTAAACACCCTATGTTGTAATATCAAGAAGGTATAGTCTTTGGATACAAAATATTAAACAATGAACCAGATTCCCTCCAGTGCCTTCATCACTTCCTAATAAGTAAAAGAGTACATTAACTTCCTCAAGCCACTAGGGAATCCATTTGTGCATTAGAGATTTACATTGTACATCAAGAATGACGAAGGCACTGTGAAGAGGAAAGTTCATTAATTTTTCCAGTTTACCCACATACAGCTGTAGCTCTTTAATTTTGACTTGGATATAGAATAGAATCAAGAATCCAAAAGGGAGCACCCTTATTTCTAATGAGCTCTGCTAAAATACATAAATATTCCCCCCCATTTGGTAAACTTTTTACAGCAAATAATTTCCCATTTTATTAAAGCAATAACATATTCAGTTGTGAACAGTATTAGATGATGATTCCATTTTCTTGGTGCTGAAGCTACTC
This sequence comes from Dolichotis patagonum, assembly GCA_004027295.1. Taxonomy (NCBI): domain Eukaryota; kingdom Metazoa; phylum Chordata; class Mammalia; order Rodentia; family Caviidae; genus Dolichotis; species Dolichotis patagonum. The sequence continues at coordinate 18,845 of PVJX010028961.1, read as the reverse complement.
ATGTGTTCTTGCCTTATGAATTATAGTGTATTTAAGGCATGCAATAATAATTCCCTTCCAAGGAACAGCCTGTAAACCCTGTGGGGTAATGTCCTATGTAGTTTTTCCAAATGAATAGAAGAAGTGAGAGATTTAAAAGAATAGTGTATGTTGTTTAAAAATCTTGATACCTCTAAATGTGGACATATAAATGTACTAAAATGATTTATTGGGCAACTTGAAATGTATATGCCTTTCTCCATTAATTTACTATGGTTTAATACTTTACTACTGTCCTCTGAGAAGATGATGCAATTTTTAAAACAAATTTCATATTAAGTTTAATATACTGAGAACCATAGGCTTCTGGTGGTGTCACATGAGATTTTAATGAGACAGAGACTTACATGAGTAAGACAGACCCCACACCAAATTACTGCAATAAGCACATATACAAGCAGTTTATATAAACTCTGTATAAAACACTGCTTCTTATAGAGCTCAGTTGTCCATTCCAGGAGTTTGGGATGCTACTAACAGGAAATTTCAGTCTTCATTATATGAAAAGGCACTCTGGAAATAGCTAAATTTGAGGATTTTTTTCCACTGATGTCCCGTCAAACTAGTTGCTTCAAACCCCTGTAGCTGTAACTCAACTTCTGCTCTTGCTATTCAGTATTAATAAGATGGCATGCTTGATTTTTATTGTTTTTAAAAATGAGAGAATTGGAGAGAGAATGCCATTATGTCAACTGTATGGAACTCTGAATCTTCAAGATGTAGATGAATATAATCTTTAGAATTTATATACACCCATAGATATGTATTTCTATATGCGTACATTTTGTACAAATTTACAATGGACTTTTTGTATTCTCTTTTCTGTCATTACAAGAATGAGATGGAAACCAAATAGCTGTTCCATTCTCTTATCCAGAGAGGATACTGAGAAGTCAGGTATATGCATGCAATTATTTCTCTGAGGTCAAATCTGAACGACTTTTTCCTTGTTTAATGAAAGGGGAGAGAGTCCTGGTTGGCTTTGGAAATTGATAATTAGATAAGCTTCGTTTCCTATGCTAGTGACTCAAATGTAGCAATGATAATAAAGTTATGACCATATCAATGTAGTCCAACTATCTAGATGGAACACAAAAATATTCAGAAGAGTGTTAGGGTTATCTAGGCCACAAACGTGGACTGAAGTTCAATTTTTCATTTTAAACCTATATGTTGTGTAAGTACAACGTATATCTGTATAGCTAAAGGTAAAGTGAAAGTATAACCATTGGTTTTTTTAGTCTGATAAGTAATTTTTTTGAAATATGGACAAATCAGTTTTTTAAAACAACTTCTTTGGCATCTGACATTCCCATTTCTATTTGTATTGACTTAATTAATTGGTAATGGTTAAAAGTTTATTTTTCCAATGTGCACATATATCCTTTAAATGCTTTGATGTGGATGACAGCTAAGCAGTTACTAGCTGATATTACCTGAAAGTTATGGGCTCAATTAGAACCAGAACTTTAATGTAATCTGGTCAGGCTCCTCAAAGCTAATCACTTGTGAACCAGGGGTTTGAATTTTAATTGGAAACCACTTGTTCATTTTTTGACCTGGTGACTGTGGCTCACAGTTGCTTTAGTTCATATAAGAATGAATTGCCCTATCTATACTAGGATATTTAACCACTGGGTTAAACAAATCTAATTCTGATATTTTTTTTCATTTATTTGATAACCTTTGAAAAATAGCTTATATGGCTTGACATCAATACGTATTACTGTCACCAACCTAATAATGCAAGTGGTGCCAGGCAAAAATGCTTAAGTGATAATATGAATTTAATTAGCTTTAATTGAGTACAATGATATACAAAGTGGTCTTACTTGTTTGAGGCAGGGATTTTCCCTGAAACTTGTGATTGCATTAGGTTGTTTCTGTAGAGAGATTAACAATAACAACACTGACAACAACAGACTGATTTTTGAACTTGAGTATATTCAACAGGTAGAATAAAATAGATATTAGAATTCATGAAAAATTTGTTTTGCTTTTCTATCAATAAAACAGTTTTCTTGTTAATGGTTTTTGGACACTATTTCCTTATTGATTTAATTTATAATATAGCAAGATTATGAAATCATTACCCTCAGATTAATTTTTCTGAAAGAAATTGTCATTTTTATTCCTCATCTGCTCTTCCTTACAAATCAACTGCATAATTCGTATAAGTCCACTCTATGGACTGCATAAGAATTGTAACCTAATAAATTGAGTCCAGTATGATAATTTAGCACACCTGTGGCCAATTACTCAGGCTGTTAAATTTGTATGCTTAGGTTCTCAGAATTCTTTTTGTACCTATATTTCTAAAATATAATCAGATATGTCAAGTAGGGGTGTGCTTGATAAGATTTTGTGTCATATAGAAAAAAGGGAAATTTCATGTTCATGTAAATTCTGATGGTTTCTAGCTGAAGCCTGCTGAAAACCAGCTGGTCATGTATGACCCTCAGCCTGAGGTACTCTTGTCCTGTCTAGCTTTTGTGCTGACATTCGCCACTGCAATTTTTAACCCTGGCCTGGTCCCCCAGTCTCAAAGTCATCATGCACCAGAATCTATACATCCTGACCCTGCCATCCCTAGGTTGAACAATACTCTTAAATGTTGCTCCCATCTTGGACACACAGGAACTGCTAGGTGCTTTGCGTTTTATGCAACCATAATCAAGAGGATGGATTCCACCTTAGTATCAAGAATTGATTCACCACCTTACTTCTACTATTTTTTCTTAATGGCAGATGGTACCATGGATAACTTTTTTTTTTTTAAGTCCTAGTCCCACACTGATGTATGGGGGAAGGGAGGCTTTTGCTTATCTCCAAAGCTATTTAAATGTTTGTGATATATCACCCCTCCCATTTCTGGCCTCTAACTGTATGAAGAAAAGGAGCATGAAAACCTACTTTACTTTTTTTCCCCTGCTTTTTTAAAAAAATTGTCCCAAACCCTAAGAAGTCTTTAATTTTGTCTACCTAAGACTCCTCTTCCTATGATTAGCTTTCTAATTCTGCATGGACTTAGTCTCCTTCTTACAGCCATGTTTTTAACTCTTAATGGCAGTTAAACTGTTCAGGAATTTGAATGACAAACTTAACAATAAGGGACCTTAAACTGGAAAATATTTAAAATATATTATGCAACCATAATATATACATTTCTATTCCTGGAAAGCACATGTCTTCATAATTAGAATCTTAACTGTACTTTTTCTCAAGTGCTTGACAATTATCTTCTTTTATTTCCCTATTAATACCCACCCAATTGCTCCAAATTTGGCCAGGAAACCTGGTTGCTGATTTTATCTGTGTAGGCTCTATGAAAGGACAGCCTTTTGCCAATATTGATTTATTTCTTCTACTTCTCAACTGGTAGGCTCTGCGAATCTTGTGGAGGAAATGCTTTCTTTGAGCTGAGCAGAACTCCTAGTACGTTTTGAATATGGAAGTAAGCATAAAGAACTCTCTGTACTTAAAGGAACCATCTAGTATAGATGGACTATACAGTTCAATCTCTATAGACCCCTTTACTCCCAGAAAGTATGTATTCTTTAAATTCAGCTATTTAGCTGAAGTATACATATTAGCTTTCTCTCACAAACCTGGCATGGATCAATTCTCTGGACCCTGGATCTTCCTAGGTGGACTAAATTTATAATATATTATCTGTGTATTCTCTTTTTGCTAATTATTTAACTCCAATGTCTTTCAAATATACCATCTCTAAATACATATGTGCCAGGCTTGAATTGATGCTAATAGTGTTAGTTCACCCTCTCTGAAAAGATGGTTTTACTTTTAAAAAATTTACAGACAAAGAAGAGGTACAATAATAACCTTTCTTAACCCTTTTCTTATTTTTACTGATTCTCTTCTACCTGCATTTGTAAATCCTTTTTCCTGCATCATAACTTTGACTCACAATTTTTAATTTTGGCATAGGGATTTATAACCACTATACGCTGTGCAGATTTTCTGTTTACAGAATCTCAAAAGTCTCACAGTACTTATGTATCAAAGATGCATTGAAATAACAAAAATATTCACTCTTTACATACTACGAAAAGCAAAGGTAACTTTATTTTTCTATACTTTATCTTATCTTCATAGAGACCTATTTTTCTATACTTTTTAAAAAATTTTATTAAAAGAGAAAAAAAGCAAAACAGATAAAAGGGTAGAAATAATACAGAATTTCAAAAAAACATTAAGAAATCATTACTTGATAAACTACATATTGTCTTCTTAGAAATAGTTGTTCATCTTACAAAATTAAGGCATACAAAGTGAACAAACAGTGAGGCTGTAAACAGTTCTGTTCAACAATCCAACAAAAACTTGATAATATGGTTATCAATCCCATACACTTAAACATGCATTCTGTTATATACTTTAGTGCATTTTCTTTTCCTCCTTTTCCTTTTTAAGTACATTATCTGTTTAGTTATATCATGTTTCAGCTTGCTCAGTACCTTATTGATCTGTTTTGTTGTTGTTTCCTTTTTAATCACCTAATATAATTCTATTGTTTTGTTTTTGAGTTTCATGTAATGCATGTCACATGGATCAGCTTTGATGGAATTGGGAGTTTTTGGAGGTATTTTGTTACCTTGTTTTCTCATGTTCTATTGTTTTATTTTTATTTAATTTTCATTAACTTGGAGATAGTAATATACAACAAAACAGGATGGAATAAAGCCAATTGAGACAGTATAGTAAAATTGGCACAGAACATCACAGCAAGTCACCAGGACAACACTAATAGGCACCATTGTATATCTCATGATCTTCAAAATAGTTGTTCTTCTATTAGGTACAGCAAAATCTAAAGAAATACACAATATTACAGAACACATCAAAACAGAATATTGAATAGAGCAACACCGTTAATCAGGACAAAGCAAAACGGCGATAAAAATATCTGCCTTCAGAGATAGTACAAGGAAACTCCCCCCACTTGCTGTACCACATATGGTCATCTCCCAAGAGATACCCAGATCCCTGGATCCTGATTGTTGGGGGGGTATGGTATGTTTGATTCTAAGCCCACGCCCCGGTAGGCAGCAGGCTGGTTACTGGCTGGCTCAGCGCCCTAAGTTCCAACATGGTGCGGATCTCAGGAAACGCTGTTACTTCTTGTTTCCCCGCCCTGGGGTGGCCATGGCTTGCCAAACCACAGTCACTTACCAGGGTGGCAGGCTGCTTACTCTTTTCTATACTTTATCTCATCCTCATAGAGACCTATTTTCTGGGTAGACCTTTTACAGAAATCCGCAAATTTGTGCTGTTTTCCAAACTGGTGTCAGGAGATGATTTATATAATCTCATATTGGTGGAAAAGCAAGGGGAAGCCTCCTCAGACCTATGCAGTATTAAGGAAATCTCTGCTGGGTGGGGATGGAGAGTGGTTAATCTGATTTGTCTCCTGACTAGTGACTGCTAAGATAAAAGCAATTCTCTTCTAGAATCCACCAATCCAGCCTAGGGTCATGGATTTTTTCTGAATCTACTGTGGCTTCTCTATTCTAACAGCAGAGCTTTGCTCTTTTACCATGTTCCAAGCGTCTCTGGATTCCCTCAGCTGGTATGAAAGGGAGTTTGTGGGTCCCATAATATATGCTATTCAGATATTAGGAGGGAAAAAAACTATATAGCTGTCTGTTGCCACCACCATCTCTCCACTGACACAGCCTTCTTATTAGAGAAGTATAAGAGATTTTCCTAGTGCAGGTTTCTCTTGGTGGAATTAGGGAGGTTTGCTAAAGCACTTAATAACCTCAGGGTCCTCAGGATCCCTGATCCTATTAGAATACTTATTACTGGACCACCTTTCTAGCACAACTTTTTCCTGAATCAAGGGTTTTTGGGAGCAAGAGAGTCAATAGTCATCTTCTTCAATCAATATTTGACACCTCCCACCCCGAGTCCCACAGAACTGTGCAGGAGTGGAAGCGGTAGACCTTCCTATATGATTCCTTAAGTATTTCACTTAGTACAGTGAGGAAAGTATAGATTTTGGAGCTTTCCAATTTCTAAATTCCATTTCCTACCCTCTGACCCCCACTTTGCAGCTAAGACTAAAATGTAGAAGAAATTAACCAACAGATAAATAAACCAACATTAAGAGGTGCTTCAGAAATACTTTTTCAGTTGCCAGTGTTTGCACATAGATTATGATTTCTAGTTGCATGTATTTCAGTGACAACAGAAAAACATCTTTCTTCCTTCTATTTACCAGTATGTGATGTCCCAGTTGAACTGTTTAGTAAGTTTCACAAGCAGTGAACAGTTTCTTAGTTCCAATGGTGTACGTGGTAGGTCCTTGTCGAGCATCTTGAGATTATAGTATTTTCTGGGGATGTGAGGAAAAGTAGAGGTCACTAAGTTCCACAGGGAAGAGTATCCCCACGGAGAAACACAATAAAGGAGAGACCAGGAAACTTAGCTAGCTTTGCCTTGTGGATTAGACCTCTTTCCCTGCAGTATGTTCTCTGGGAACAAATGGCGATTGTGCCCTGCACATGGTAATGCAACCCTGCTGTGCCAGGATTATTGGCAAAGCTCACTTGAGTTAGTTCAGGCCTTAGACTCATAGGCAACTTCATCCCTTTATTCTAGTGATGCTGCTTGTTTCCAGACAGCTGGGGATTAGCTTGCAGCTCCTTCTGTTTGGCCACCTTATAATAATCTAAGCATGACCCTGACTGAGTGTTATCCATTATTTTTTTAACTATTTGATGAAATGATTCATTAAAGCCTTTCACCTTTAATATTTGGGAGCTCATTCAGTCATCAGATATTCATTGAGAGCCAACTATATGCTAGACATGCCAGACATGTAGCAGTAAATAATACAACTGAAGTGGCCTGCCCTGCTTGCTATTTAATTCTAGTGGAGGGAGACAGCAAACAAAACCCCTAAGTAAAATATGGAGTATGTTAATGGGAGCAAAGTGTTATAGAGAAGATAAATCAGAAAAGAAGGAGTGTGCCAGGAAAGAGTATTAGATTTTTAAATAGTGTGGTCAGGAAAAAAAAAAAAAAACTCACTGAGAAAATGACATTGGAGCAAAGACTCAAGGAAGCCATGCAAATATTTGGGTTAATTGGCTAAAGACTGTTTGACCAGAAGGATTTAAAAAATGCTCTTTGCCAAGACCACCAATTTTATAAATGAGGAAACAGTGACTTTGATAAAAGAAGGTAAGAGAAAATTTATGTTTTCTGAACATTGTGTCAGATACTGACATTTTCCAAGTGGTGAGGAGCGCTAACCTTGAGCCTTGAGGAGTTGGTAGCCTAATTAAACCAGTTTTAATTGAAGTTTGACTAAGAACCTATGGGATCATCAGAAAGCCCCTCCAAAAGGAAGTAGTATTTTAATTAAGTTTTGAAGAATGAGGAAGTGTTCAATAAAAGAAGGAAGGCATTTTAGATGGAAGGATACCATTCACAAAAGCATTGAGGTACAGAATTGTACATATCTGAGTCATGTTACAATGTTTGCCCTGGAATAACATGAGATAATGCTGCAAAGGAGAAGTAAGGCGATCACGGGCCCTGCAACAGGCAGCATTAGAAGATGCAAGTTCTGATCACTTAAATTTTAGCTGTGAATGTTTAAATTTTAAAAAATCATTATGGTAAAAATCTCATTGCCATTAATCCTCCTCCAAATACTCTCCCTTGGTTCAAACACGCTTATCTCATTCTTCTAACCACTTCCCAAATTGGCTGGGAAGATCTCTTCTGTATCCTTAGTTGTACTATCTTGGCTGCCTCAATGTCATGAGTTGATTCAAAATATTTTTACTTTGGGGAAGAATCAGAAGTCATACAGTGCCAGAAGGGGAAAATGGGCTAGGTGAAGATAAACTGTAATGGTTTTATAAGCTGCCTTTTTATAGGATGGCAGTCAACAGCAGCATTCACCACATTTTTGATCATCATTGTAAAGGCACTGACAAAAGAGGACTCCCAGCACTTCTTCTGAAAGTGGCAAGAGGGATGGGATGTGTGCTTGAAGTGAGGGGGAGCAGTCAGCAGAATAATGACAATGTGTTTTTACTGTAATACATTTTTAAAACTTTAATCATAAACCATATATTTTCTGTATTTTGACCACACATTTTCTGTTGTGAGTGGGGAGTCATTATAGATTTGAGTGCAGCAATGATTACCCTAGAAGATCAGTTTATAGGGCAGGTTCAATGGTGAGTGAGATACCAGACAACTGCAATAAACAAATAGGAGAGAAATGAACACTAAAAAATATTCAACAACATGTTAGATTGTAGAATTGATGGAGATGTGACTAACAAATGCATAGTGTGAGGTGAAAAGAACAAAGAGTAGAATTATGCTTTCTATTTTGTGGATCAGAGAAAAATGACTGGGTGCTGCTTAGGTGTCATGAATTAGAGACCAAGTTACTCATTAATAAAAGTGAATTCCATTGGAGGTTCTTGACTCTGAGGGCACAGTCTGTGAGTGATTCATTCCCATGCTATACTTTAAAATGTAGGGGAACCTAGGTCTATGGGGCAGCCTGTTGTTTGCTAGGTAAGCTTCAAGAAATAGCAGTGTTGCCATCTTGTAATTTCTGGGTGATATTCATTGTCTGTGCAGTCTAGAAGTATAAGTGTTCTGACATTAGCTTCTAGGCCATTTGTTGGAATTCTAAGCTGTAGGTCCAGAGAATGGTTCTAATCTTAGATCTGATAGTTATTAAGGTTCCAGAGAACCTTGGAAAAGCTCCTTAATTTCCCCTTGCTTCGGTTTTATGAAAGGCTGTTGAGTGAATTAAAAGAGGAAATGTAGGCAAAAGTCTAACAAAAATGGGCAATAATATATGACAGTTATTTTTCTTAGTTCCTTTACAGTATTGTATGGGGAAAGGAGGGAAGCATTTTCTGGTAGATGATAAGTAGCAAAGTCATGATTTTTGTGCTCTAAAGTTGCACAGCAGTTCCTAGCAAAGTGGGTGGCACACAGTAGTTATCCCATAAGAATATTATTAAATAAACAAGTGAATGAATAAGTTGAATTCTGTGGATACATACCTGATAAAGTACTTTGGGGCAGCCATAAAGGAGAGTCTGGCCAGAATCATGTTAGCAACAAAAAAGCAAAAAACAACAGGACATTTGTAACAGACATCAGCTTCACTTATCTTCTGGAAAACTGGAAGAGTAGCATTCTGGGAATCTTTTGGCAATTTTTAACGATCTATATTTCCAAAGAAATGTTTTTCATATACGATGTTCTTCTCCCATATCTCAGCCTTGCCCCCAGCTGAGTGTGGATAGCTCAACAAAGCCTACTTTTAGGACAAAAACCTTAATCCTTCTCATGACGGGAGTGGTGGGTCAATCATAGGAACTGAAGCCAAATCAACATTTGTTTAGGGAAGAGGATCAGGTAAGCAATCAGTCATGTAGCATCGCCTCACTGTCCACCACCTCTTGTACACTAAGGAAGATACTGAAGGAGCCAGGGCCCTTTCTACCATAGAGCTTGGACTCGCTTAAGGAGACAAGACTTTCAGAAAGAAATGAAAAAATGAAATGAAATGAGCTCAAATGACAGGTAAAAATAAGCTCCAAGCAGAATGAACACAAAGTGAGAATTGGCAGTGTGAATTTATTTTACTGATGGAACAGAGGTATCATTTCTCTGTGCAGTAACATATGACAGTGGAATTGAATGGAATGGTCCAGCTTTCTCAGCTTTATTCTTTTTTGTTGTCTGAAGGAAACAAAAAATCTCATGGCTTCAGACCCTGCTATAACAGTCAATGGATTTGGCAATGCATCTCCTTCCAAAGACAAGTAAAGAGAATTATGCAGATTGGATTGGCAAAGTAATGGTCCCTGAAACAAACCCAAAAGCTGCAGCCACCCACCGAATTGCATAAAATGGATGTGGGTCCCAGAGACAATGTGTTACAATTCCAAAAATAGTAAAATAAAACGCTACTAATACAGCTGTTGGTGATCATCATTACTGGCAAGGTAATCAGTTACTCCTTCAGGACCAAAGAAGACGACATGCTGCACCCTAAGTACTGTCAACATTATTCTTTCTTAAGGAACCAGGTACAAAAGAAAAGAAATCAAATAAGGCCTCAGAGGTGGGGCCACAGCTGTCATGTTTGAAATGAAGATTTAAGCTTGCTCATTAAAAGAAATGATGTGAATCAAATTATTATAAATGTTTCATTGTTGTTTATTTTATAATACATGCTTTCTAAATGATGCTGTGAGCAATACATCATCATTTCTGTATTCACACAGTTTCAAGGAATGGGCATTGTCCTCGTCCATGTATTGCTGATGAGCAAACCACGCTTAGGGAAGGTAAACTGCTTGCCAGTAGCTACTTGGGGAATGACAGGGCTCATGGGGTCACAAGGCCTGGTACTGGGGCTCACTGTGTTATTCTGTTGAGCTAAATCCAGCATATTCCTGCATTATCTCTGTTCTTCTATCTTATTTCCTTTCTAGCATCAGGGCTATGCCTTATTCAAAAGCAAATTATTTTTCGGTGGTTGGCCACCATGAATGCTGTTGGTACCCAATCTCTCTTGCCACTCTTCCAAAAGCAGTCTAAGATTAAACAATTTTCCCAATTTGTTTACCCCGCTTGTCTTTTCTGGTGGACAAAGAACTCACCAGGTGCAGATGGCCCAATTTTAAGTTACAACAGGGTTTGGTTTAAGTAAAAGGTCTACATTTAGACCACTTGAACTTAAACGCTTCTCCCATGACTTACACTGTGAAAGTAATTTGGGGCAAATTCTTAGCCTCTCTGCCCTCACCTGCTGACTTTCAGAACAGACACCAAGATTAAAGTGTAATGAGTTCATACACGCTTAGAACTCTGACTGGCACAAAGTAATTCTCAACAGATGTTGTCGTATCTATTGTTAAAGATTAGTAAGTAGAAACTTGGAGGTCTGCTAAATGTTAATATACCCAAACAATCCACACCAAATGAAAGCAATAGCAATCTTCAGCAACAAAATAGGAGAGATTCAGTAGCTAAAAGTGACGATGCTGAGGAGAGGTCACTTGCTTTCAGACCTTAGTTTACCACTCACAGCTATATGACCTGGGATGACTTGCCCATTCTGACTATTCTGTACCTAAAATTTTCCATCTGAAAAATAGTAATAGTAAGGGTGCTTATCTTGTAGGAAAAGCGAGAAGATGAAAAACAAATTAAAATTTCTTAGTGGCTTAAAAAATTGTTAAATAGTTACAACTGCCTAAGTCTCTGTTAATAAGTAACAATTAAAAGGAAGAACCTACAACAGCACTGATTGGGCCCCTTCTTGAAAGAGTGGGTTTTCTATCTTTTGCACAGGAGTGGCCATTGCAGCTTTACTAATTGTTACAAAACCAGACTTGACAATTTCTGGCAATGTATTAACTTCAATTTTCACAAACATTTCATTTTAGTGCTCTTTGAAATAAAGATCTTAGTGGGTTAATAGGCCATACATAAAGATAAAAAGCAATATATCCCAAGAAATGAAAAAGAGACTTGTATTTTTGGATGAGTTTTCTGACTATGAAAAAAGAAAAGCCTTGTATCCCACCATGAGCCAAACACGCTTTGATAGATTCGATATATTAACTATATATTTGATATCTATATTTGATAGATTTGATATATTAACTTCCTCTGACAGTGTGAAAACTCCCCTTGCCACCCTGAGAAGCATGCAAGGAGGACGGACAACCCTACCCTGATAGGGTCCTGTGGTAACCCCAGAGCCAGCATCCTCTGGTCATATGTAAAACCAGCTAATGCTCCATGGGCTGGGCGTTTGTGTAAGCACCTCTGCAAGACACAGAAAGAGAATTTTGTGGTGCAAAGAGCCTGGACTTTGGAGTTAGTCAAGGCTGCATAAAATTCCGCTCCATCAATCAGCAGTCATAGGAGGCAGAACAACGTACTTAGACTTGCTGAGGCTCTATTTGCTTAACTTTAAAATGAGAATAATAACTTTAAAATGAGAATAATAACCTCTACTTACAATCACTTTGATTTTTTTGTATAAGAATTCCTGGAGTACATCTGACTGCAACCGAAGCATAGATTGTGCTTCCCTTAATAAGAGCAGCTGCTACTTATTGTGTACTTGTTATTCACAAATCTTGTCTCTCCATGAGGTCATGGAAAATAAGCGTGATTAACTTCTTTTTGGTTTGTTTCTTGTCTAGATGAGGAAACTTAAGCTTGATAAGATTAAATAACTTGCATAAAGTTACAGGGCCAGGAACTTGTAGAGGTATGGTTTCATTCTGGCTTTCTTCATTCTCAAGACTTTCATGAAATTTAAGATGTCTATTGGCAAACAGATCAGAGTCAGGCCTGATTGATACAGTTGGATGCAATTTATCTTCCATCATTATACATTTAGGGGCTGAACTTTAGTTCTTCCTACCTTGTGGTTTTGAAATTACCCACCGCAGAAAAGGCAGGCTGAGTTTTACTGTCCACAACTGATATAGAGGGAATCACATTGCCTTAAACTGGGTCACTAGTCATGTTTTCTCTCATATTTTCCTTGAATAAAGACCCCAAACAAGCCCTAGTAGCTCACTGAGCATACTAGTCCCATATTGATTATCTTCTTCTATTAGTAAATGTGGGCTAGGCTAATGGTCCTCCATGTTTAGAGCCAAATATTCCTGATCACTCATTAGAGCTTTACGAGAGTGTCTCTCTCATGTAGGGAATCCTCCAAAGTACTTGACTACCCTACCTTAGGAGTGAGATAAGCGAATTACAGTGTAGCAAATTACTCCCATGTCATGGGAAATGTTCCCTACTTGGCTTTAGGATCCCAGACATTTTCCTACCAGAATTAAAATGTCACCCATGGAACACACATTTGCACATGTGTGATTCTGAGATTTTAAAATTTCTGCTTTTAGGAACACTTTTGTGAAGAAATGAGACAATTTCCTCCTAAAAGATTGAGGATGTTTATCCTCTCACTTTGGAGGTAGATGGATTTTGTTGCCGTTTTATATAGACAGTCTTAGGAATGGCGTGTTGCTAAATACGAATCACCACCTGCTATTCTAATAGTCTACCACCTGTGTCTTCATTAAATAGATCCAGTACACCAATACAAACTGAATGTGTATTTCCCAGCAGCTAGTAGCAAGCCTATTCAAAATTGCTGCAAGCCGACGCCCATTTTCTTGCTTTGCTCTTCGCCCTTTCTTGCGTTTACAGCATGCTGTATGTTGGCTGCATGATATCGCTTCTGCTCTGCCTTTGAACCTTTGGAACTATGACACGGTTTTAGTAATTTTTAAAAAAACCTTTGGCAGATACCTCCCTATAGCATATCTTCTTGACATTTTCTTGTCACTCATATTTGGATGGCTTCTTGCAGAAAACACCAACATTCTCTGCCCATGGACTTTTGCAGGCTGCAGCAGTACACTGAGCTTTTCAGATGTCCGTTGCAGGCAGAATTCCCGGGAGTAAACACTCCCATGAAGATCACCAGCCATGGGCAGGAGTTGGAGGATAGATCCCCCAACTGCCTTGTCTGCAGAATGGTCATTCTCAGTCTCCTGAAGTCAATTTCTCCTCTCCTCCTGGTACTCCCTGGAATCATACCCCCCCCCCCAAATTAACCCTACTTACGTTCAGCCTTATGGTCTGTTTTTCAGAGTACCCCTCCTACAATTCCAGTTTTACACATGAGCCTTGCCCAGTACTATCGGCCTCCTTAGACCTAGAGTGAGATACTCAGCCATGAAGTCCTGCTGTAGTTTCTTGAGAAATACCGCAGTCGGATCTGACTTTCATCCATATTCCTCTAGGCAGAAGGGCTTCAGACACTGCAGTTAATTAAACTAACGTGTCATTTCATCGTTTATGCAAGTAAATATGTTAAATAGACTGTGGAGAACTTTCCCAAAATACTTGGTTTAGCCAACTTTTGTTTCCAAGCATAAACCTGGCTTTGTACAGAGAGGCAAGACTACATAATGGTTAAAAGCCTGGGCCCTATAATAGCATTGAACGAGATTCAAGTTCTGGTTCTGACTTTTGGCATCTATATGCTTTGGAGCACAATATGTATGTTCCAAGTCTCAGTTTCTTTGTCTATAAAGTGAGAAAAATAAATTTAGAACTCGCCTCAGATAATTACTGTGAAAACTTTTTTTTTCTTGAATCAGGATTAAACTCTGGGCCTTTAAACCATGCTACATCTCTAGCTCTTTTTAAGTTTTTTATTTTGATATAGGGTAAATTGCTGAATTGCTCAAACTGGGCTGAAACATTTAATCTTTCTATCTCAGCCTCCCAGTGTGCTGGGACTATGGGTTTTTACCAGTATATCCAGCTGGAAACATCAATGCTATAATACTAAGACCTTTATCATAGCTTGTGGCATACTGTTCATATTCAATAACCATGGCAATAATTATACTATAATAATATGGTGCATAATATGCCCAAAGCCTTAAGTACAGCATTTTCTCCTGTTTTAAGAAAGACAAAAGACTATTAGCATAAGTGAACAAAATGGAAGATTCCCTCCTACTTAATAAATAGGGATTTTGGGAGCAAAACATGATCCCTCTGAATCACCACATTGCTTTTTGTATTGGTGGGGTTCCCTTTAAGCAGAGCCTGACATTGGCATTGTTATACAAGTGATTCATTGCAGGGAGGTTCTAGGGTAAAAGTTAAGGCAGTGACGGAAGCAGAAGTCATAGGAAACAGCTAAGCAGAGACAGATTCAGCAGAATCGAGAACTCAGCCTCAGGACTCATCCCAGGAAGTTCCCGTATGTGGATGGCTCTGTGGAATTCGCCCTCCTGGTGATGAGAGCTTTGCCTTTGTGTGCTGTGTTACAGTGTGCTGTCCACATCTGGGGGAGGCACAGCTTCCCCAGGGTTTTCAAGGGCAGCCCTGACTTTCATGTGCTGAGCACAAGTCTTAGCAGAAGGGCACAGGTATAGACTGTTGCCAGCCAATACTCTCAGCAGCTGGGGGATATGTGTACTGCCAGGTGAGGGGGATCTAGGCAAGGCTCCGGGATCTACTACTGTGTGCTTCATTTCCATAATATACATAGTATTTTGTTAGCATCCGAATTCTACACTCATTTCTGCTATGATAATTAGGAAAAAAATCCATCAGTGTTTTTTATGTTTCTTGATCAGTTGGTAATACAACAAAATTTTATCAGTAGTATGCTTCCTCCCCACCAGCTTATAAGGTTGTGGCTTTGTGTTGGACCTTGTGATCACAGCTGTTATCAAGGAAAGCTTGTATGAGCATCTCTCCCCTATTGTCTTCTGTAATTCACTGCCGATCTTGAGAATTTGCCGATCTTGAGATCTTATTTGTTCAGTACATAGGCACTGGGAAGTCTTGGATTGTATAGGCAACTCCACTGCCTGATGGGTTTATGTAAACCTCATTAGCTTTTTTTAGATTATTTAGATTGTTTATATGTTATATATCAACATATCTTGGGTCCAGGAACTAAAATATCAGGTCTAATTTATTCCCTTTCTGAAAGTCATTTTCTAGTTATCTTCTCTTCCGGTCCCATACTGTCTCTGTTTACTAACGGCTAAAGACTTAGCTAGTGAGCAGAACGGACTAGTGGAAATATTCTGATTTAATAATTAGGAGGCCTGAAGGTAAATTCTGACTATCATTGTCTATCTGTGTAACCCCGAGCAAGTCACTTTTATATTGGACCTCAGCTTCTAATTTCATGCAACTTGTTAAAATATCTTCCCTGGCTATCTCACAGGACCGTTGTATAGTGAGGTGTGAACACATCCTGAAGGGCTTTGTGAAACAGTATCTGAGGTCATTCATGTCACTGATGAAATGATTTTCTACATTCCAATCATCTAAAACCTTCCTTGACCAGTTAATTTACCAAAAGCTTATCCAAGATTAACTTTCTAGAGAAACATGGTCATACTGCTATGCCAGTGAAGATCATTTCATATTCACTAAAGTCAATGATTTTACTGAAATATTTATTTGGCTTGTTGATTTTAAAGCAAGAGTTAATTGTCCCATGAGAATTTTTCTGGAATCTTTCAGTCGTCTCATATCAAGATCCCTATGTCATAGCATATCACAAGCATTCTTGCACTCACAGATAGAAGCTATGGGTTATGGAAGTTGTGGAAATGTACTGTGGGGGAGAAGAGGCTTCTGAAAGTTCTTCTTAATGTGTGATGTGTGGGCCATTTGCAGAATTACTGAAGCTATTCAGCCCACTTTTATTTGAATATAGAGTATCATGGCTACTGTATTTCTTTATAACTCAAACATTTATTGTCCACATTTTGTGTAGGGAAGGCCTTGACTTAGCTAAAACAATGTAATCCCTATGTTGAAAGAAACACAGTCTGGGAAGTGGGGCTGGAATAGTGAAGCACAGGAGAAGACTCTAAGGATGGTGGGAACTGAGGAGAGCTCTGCTGAGGGTATGGCAAGCAAGTTAGGACACATGAGGTTCCTAGGCTACGGTTCTGCCACACAGTGGGTCTCTGGAATCTTAGAAGATGTGGTATACTGTGTGGCTTTGGAGGCAAGCACATTCAGTAAAGGGGTTTATTTCTATTACTGAGGTCGCGTAAAACCTTTCCACTTCAAGTGTGGTGTGGGCTAGCTGCACTGACATTGTCATCATTGTTAGTCATGCAGAATTTCAGTCCCAACTCCAGTTACTCAATTAGAACTCTGTTTTGAAGTGATCCCCTGGCAATTTCATATTATGGTCAGTAAACATTGCTCTAAAGAATAGCAAAAGTATAAATGAGGATTTTTTTCTTTAAGGACAGGAAGCCACAGAACTATTGGGAACTTAATGTTTATGTGAAGCAGTTCTGTAACAATGGAAGAAGCCAGGCTCTGCCTTGAGCTCTTCTGATCCTAAAACTGAGATTACCTGATGTCTTTCTAAAGTGTGTTCCTATCCAAGGTTCTGTGTTACAATTGTCACTCCAGACAAAAGCATGTAGCAACTTTCTGTAATTCAGTGTCACTGCACACCTGCCCTAATCTGCTCCCATTTCTGTTGCTGGTTAGGCCTCTGCCTTGTTTCTCTGCATTCGAATCTTAGTCTTAAGAAACAGGCTTACCTGACAAGGGTTGCCACCACCAGTTGCTCTGCTAGAAGTCTGAAGTTTTTCTTGATTCCACAGTCCTTGAAAGATCAAGTCATCTTTTCTGTTTAGAAAGATTCCAGATACTTCCTAGAGTTTTAAGGGCCATCTGCTTAGAGATTCCTCATTGCTATACTTTCTAATCCTCTTGTCATCTTTCCTAGACACCCAGAACAAATTACACCTTGCTTTTATTATGATCTATTATGCCCTCATGTTGCATCACTATGTCTTATTCTTAAGCCCGTAGCACAATTTGCTATTAAAAATTGATGGAAGAAGAGGGTGTTTTTGTTTGTTTGTCTGCTTTCTTTTTCCCCCAGCATGGCTGAGTACCCTCTTATTAGAATTGCCTTTAGTTTGCAACTATGAACTCTGGGTAAAAGACAAAAGCAACTATATGAAGACTCTGGAAAGTGAACAAAACAAGCCAGTTTTAGACTAGGACAAAAGAAAGTGCCACAGATAAGATTTTTATTTTGACAGATTTAGCTTGAGGGAAGGCTATCCACAGCATGGTAAGAGTGACAAAAATTTGTTGGAAAAGTTGGAATTTTCCTGACCTGAAGAACAAAATGCAGAGTTCAGGATAATCATTACGGCTGAAAAAGTACAGAAGGGTCCTGGAAAGGAGAATGTGGGTGACATGAAGCCTTGAATTATTTGTGTGAAGTATTTTTTAGGTTTAAGACTGCCACCTGTACCACTCATGCAGAGAGCAAACTCAAAGCACATAACCGGAGATATAAAAGCCTAGCTGAGATTTAAACTGCCTCCTCGAGTGACAGAGCTTTTCACTTCACTTTGATTAAAACCCAAAACAAAGTAGCAATGATTTTGAGGAGAATGTAATACAGTTCACTCTTTATAGCACAGCATTCACAATGACCAGGCCACAAGTCAAAATTACCTCCCATTTGATGGACTAGGAAAGTTAACTTATTTCTCATAGAAAATAAAGCCAACCAAGGCATACTCAAGGCGATGCAAATGTTGGAAATAGCAAACAGGAACTTTGAAACAACTATTATAACTATCCTCAGTGAGGTAAAGAAAGACATGCTCAGCATTATGTGGAAACTGTAAGAGTGCCAGACAGAGAATCTTGAACTGAAATGAAAATATGTAAAATAAAAATTTACTAGATAGGTTTAATGGCAAAATGGAGATGATAGATGAAAGAGTTAACTTGTAAACATAACAGTAAAAATTATTCTATCTGAAGAACAGACAAAAATGTAGCAAGAACATAACAATAAATAAAGGAAACATGAAATATATATATATATATGCAATGGAGTACTATGCAGCCATAAAAGTATAAATTTATATCATCTATTGAAAGATAGCTGCAGCTTGAGTCCATATTGCTAAGTGAAATACATAAGACACAGAAGACTGAATATTGTATAATTTCTTTTATATGAGAAGTCCAAGTATAAATGAAGAGCAAAAGAAAAGATGGTGAGAGGGAACTTGAAGATGGTGGACTGGTAGGTAGCAGGAGAGAGACCCTCTCTGAGAGAGACAGCTCAAATGCCAGAATAAAACACCCTGGAGAGGTGACAGAGAGAGAGAGAGAGAGAGAGAGAGAGAGAGAGAGAGAGAGAGAGAGAGAGA
>PVJX010028960.1:0-23376 GCA_004027295.1 Dolichotis patagonum | reverse complement strand
ATCTCATAGCTTCGAAGTCTTTCAAAGTTTTAAATCATCAGTTGGAATGGTGTTATCCTGTTTTGTTTGACTATATCATATGTGATAATATGAACAGCTGTTTTGAAGAAAACATTATGACAGCTATTGCTGATTTAATATTATCCTTCTTAGAAGTCCTACCACGCTTTTTTTTTTGTTCTATTACCATTGGTTCTGTCTACCACATTGTGTCTTATTGGAATTTGAATATGTGTGATAGTTCAAACAAATTTTTTCTTTTTTTATCAAAAATGAGATATTATAATACCCATTGATCATTTTCTGTTATTCGGTTCAAAAAGTCCTGGAATTCTTTCACTATATGCATGGCTTTATACTATTGTGTTATGTTTGATATTATTGTAATTGAAACTATGCTCAACTATAGCAGAGTAAGAGATATGGTGTTATCTACTGTTGATGTCCAGTTGACTTAATGTAAAGTACTGTGTTGCCTATGTTGTCCTCTTCTGATCTGCTCTGTACTGCCCCCTTTTGTTTTATTCTTTTAAATTAAAAAAAAAGAATCCTCAAAGAAATACTTCACTCCATGCTCTTCTTGACTTCATTGTTTGTGTTGAGAAGTCTGCTGTGATTCTGATAGGTTTTCTTTTATGAGTGATCTGCCTTTTCTCTCTAACAGCTTTTAGTATTCTGTTTTTATGTTGGATTTCTGGGATGGTGATTATTATGTGTCTGGGTGTAGTTTTATTTTGGGTATAGCTGTTTGGAGTTCTATATGCTTCACTTATCCAAATGTCAGTTTCTCTTCTCATGTTTGGGAAGTTTTCAGCTATTACTTCTGTAATAGCTGATATCATTTTGGCTGTCCCCTTCTTTTTCATTTATCCCTATTAATCTTATGTTATTTTTCTTTGCATCATCTTGCAGGTGTTGAATTGTTATTTCCTGATCCTTTGTTATTTTTAAAAGATCTTGTATTTCCTGTTCTCTGGCTGCAATCTTCTTTTCGTAGTCTGAAATTCTATCTTCACTTTCGTTGAGGCTGTTTTGGCAGCTTTCAATAGATTTTTTGATTTCCAGTATATCTCTGAATCTGCTTTATATATTCTGTGTGTTTCTTATAGTGTTCATTGAGGGATTCTATCTGTTTGCTTTGTTCCTCTAATTTTTTATCTGTGTCTTCACTAGATGTGTTCATGATTTCTTTCACTACTTTTATCATTTCTTCTTTTACCTGGGCAAGTATTTCTGATTTGAATTTCTCCATAGCTTCCCCTAGTTGCATCTTTATTTCATTTGGTATCATTTCAGACATTTCAGGTGTATGGCTTCTATGTACATGGCTCCTAAGCTTTCTTGGGATGGGCTGGAGTTTTGAGCCTGCCTTTTGGTCTTTCCTTTTTTCATTTTTCTATATTTCCTTGCTTTGAGCAGTGTTCCAAAACTTCCTCTGGATGTGTGGCAAATTACATCCTGCACCCTCAGTTCCTGGAGCAGTGCTGGCTCCCCCACAGGCTCTTGGCTTCCTAAATTGAAAGGTGGAACCTGGGCCTCGTGAACTGGGGCCTGCAGAACCTCAGGCCACAGTCCTATGTCTTGGGGGTGGGTATGATCTCAACCACCGGGAGTGCTGTTTTTAAGCTCTCCCCAGGTCAGCCTACACTAGGCCATCAGTCCCCCAGCTTGGCTTCTGCCTCCTGAACTGAGAGAAGGCCACTGGGCATGGTGCACTTAGGTGGTGGAACTGCCAGGACTTGGTCCAGTGTACCCAGTAGCTAGCCAGAAGCTCAATTGCCAGGAGTGCAGGTTGCCAGCTCTCCACGAGCCCACCATGGGGCAGTAGGACTCACCTTGCACCAAGGTGTGGTTTTCTTTACAAAAAGGAATACTCAGTCATAAAGAAGGGTAAACTTGAGACATTTCTAGGTAAATGGATAGACCTTGAAACCATATACTAAAGCGAGTATATGGTCCAAATAAATTTTGTCCAAATAAACTGGACACAAATATGTAAATCTCTCACTGGATCCTTAGTGTGAGAAACAGAAAAAGTATATAAGGAAGAAATGCACAATAGACACTGAGGAATAAGAAGAGATTGTTCAAAAGGAAAGATCAATTAGAGAGAGAGGAGAAGGAAAGGAAGGAAGAGTAATAGGAAAAAAAAAACAACCTGAGAAGGATAAACTGGAAACAAAGCTTTGTAAGTAAGAGGGGGACGAATGATTGGACAGAGGGGAGGGGAATTGTAAAAATAAGAGGAATTAAGATATATCACATATAGGTACAAAATCCCTATGATGACTATTATCATGTATATCTAAATTGTACCAAAATATTTAATAAAATATTTCATTCTTCTCCCTGATTGGCTAGCTTTTTAACTGTGGAGAGCAGTTGCTGGTCCACTCACTGAAAGAAAAACAGGAGAAAATATGGACATATTAATGTGAATTTTTTATGGTTTCTTTTTTCCTCTTGACATAAATGTTTTAATTATTTTATAGTAAACTTCTGAGCCACTTCTCTGAAAATTTTTAGAAAATTACAATGTGTCTACTTGTTCAGAAGTGAATTTGTATGGCTGTTATGAATTTCTGTTATGTAAGTTTATTGTTAAGGGGCCTCTGGTATTGCTTACTATTTTATTTTGCTTTTGATAGCCTCATTTGCATGTGTAATTTTCCAGTCAATAGTTTTTTTCATTATTAGAAAAAAGGGAGTGGGGAAAGAAGGGACAAAGTCATGGAGGCCATAGCAAGAGTGCGGATTTATGCTCTGCAAACTTTACATGTTATCTATATTTTCCAACAGTCTTTTAAGAAAACCATTCATAATTACATTAATGAATACAGAAACAGAGACACAAAAATGTGCATGAAAATCAGACATACAAGCTTAAATATCACATGCTTTCACTTATATGAAAAACCCAATAGATAAAACTCAATGCAGTGCAAAATAGATAAAAGGAAAGAAAGGGAAAAAGAATGAAAAAATCATTTTAATTCAGCACAAACAATGTATCTAAAAGTGTACCTTGATTTAGTGTACTTGTCTTATGTGCTTATATGATTCTTGGCCTATTAATCTGTGTTAATCTGTATATATAATTAACTTTTAAGGATTTATAAATAAATTAATCTGGATAAATAAGAATGTGTATGGGAGGAGAATAAAACAGAATTATGGATCATGTACATGGAGCAAATACCCTATAATGAATGTAATCGTTATGCACTGTAAACTTGTAATAATAAAACTTTTTAAGAAAAAGGGAATAGGATGAAGTAGATTTGGAAGAGCAGTAAAGAAGAAAGGGAAACCAAGATTATTTTCTGGTTCTATTTGCAAAACTACAAAATGAAATACCTTGCAAACAACCAAATTTTCTTGAATATTTCATTATATGTGCATGTTTTTTAATTGTCCAGTTTCAGGCAATGGACTGTGGGATCCTGTTTACTTGTGGGTAAAAGGATAAATTATTCTCACCTTGCTTTTGAAAGCTTGCTAGTGAAAATATGTAGTATTAAGAGAATTGCATTACTATCCTGTTATTCTTTGATTTTGTATATCCACTTTAATATACAGCAGAATTAAAAGCTAACTGTGCTTTCTCAAAAATGATGAAAAGGCTGCTGTTGACTTTGAAACATGTACTTCTGATGTTGATGGAGTCTGGGAAATAGACTTATTTCTTCATGTTCTATGAAAACACATGCATCACAGAAAAATAAATGGTGGAAATAAAAACAATCCAAAAGCTATCACTGTTATCTCTCTCAAAGTAGTAGATTTAAATAAAGAGATATAAAATCTAAAATGTTAATTATACCTGAAATGTTTTAAGTTAAGAAGAAAAATACATGGCCTGTGGAAGTGCTCCTGGTTAGTGTTCGATAATGAATAATATGAAAGAATCAAGATAGACTCATTATGAACTTAGCAAACATGTGATTAGCAGCACTCAATGATGCCAGTGCTGTGGTCTCTCAAAATGACACATACATCATTTTAATTAGAACTCAAAAATCACTAGACCCAATCATTTGAATGACTCTGAGAGCTTGCAAAATGCTGTCTCCTCAGGATCCACTTCACACTGAACAGAATTTACCTGTATCAACTGTCAAATGATTTAACTTCATCCATTATAGAGTTCATCAGGGTCAGACGAAAAATAAGCTGACATTCTTGTATGGTTATAATGACCTCATAAAAGTTCATTTTTTCAATTGGAAGTTAGGGCAGGAATGTAGACATAAGGTAATCCCAATACAAAGCAGCACAAGGCATTATAATATGATTCAAAGAAACACAGTGAAATATTAAGGGCAACCTACATCTTTCAGGGAATGTTTTCTCAATACTTTCCAAGGAAAGAAAGTTATTAATTCCTTAAATGACAGATTATAAAACTCAGAATGAAACAAAATGGTCATCCTCAGAGCACACATGTGCTGGCACAGCTGAAAGGAAGAAATGAAGCATACCTGGCAGGTCATATTCCCATCCTCAGAGAAATATAAAAAAAGAAGAAATTATTATTTTTCTCTATTACAATAAGCTTTTTTAAAGTACACTATTAGCTTATGGGTTCTTATCAAAGATACAGCTTCGGACACATTTTTTAGTAATTTAAACAGTAATGCTAAAATTTCATTACGCTTAGACTTATTTCAGGTATAGTTTTTCTTGCAAAGTGTCCTTTTAACCTCATCAGAAGTAATATGACATTTCATCATTGATAACCTAGAAATAATTTTAGGAACACAGAATTATTTGAGGCCTGTTGTAAGCAGCAGGCACACATGGCCTAAGAGGGTTGTAATATGACAAGATAAGGTTGTGTCCACTTGTGTTTAGCGGCAGGGACTTTGGTGCTCAGCTCTGCTTCTGTGAGCTGTACAGCCTTGGCAAAGTCCCTGCCTCTGCACAATGGGACTGAGAGGCAGTGCCTAATCCTGGGGCTGTGGAAAAAACTACCTGAGCCTGTAGGGAGCTGTTGAAGCTGGAGATTAATCACAAGTATCTGGCTAAAGCAAGGCCATTCCTGAAAACACAGCCCAAAACAAGCTACATGAACAACCTGTTTCAGCTTCAGGAAGGCAAGGGGCCTAGACCAATCAGGAAAACAAGCTGCCAGGCAGCAGGGTTAAATCGACACTTTTCTCTTGAGTGTATACATAAACATGCTGCAGTGGTTGAGGAGTCCCTTTCTTCCCATCAGGAGGGTAAGGGTTCCACCTGACCCCAGCTTTTGTCTCTTCTTTATATTCTCATCCACCCATAGTTCTTTAACCCAGGAACCTCAAGAGCCACATGGGTTGTGGCATGAGCTAGGTCCTGCAAAGGGCTTGAATTAAGCCCAGAGCACGGGAAGCAACTGCAGACCTGCCAAAGCCCACTTGGCATGGCCTGAAAGAAGAGGTCAGCACCTCTGCAGAGCCACCACCAAAGACAAAGATGAGATGCAGCTCTGAGATGAGCAGCAGCAACTCACAGCAAATACTGGCAAGTGGAGCTGTGGCTACAGACTTTGAAAGACTTTTAAAAGGTAAAAAATAAAATAGAGGACTTCATGGATGAAAAATATTTTTATCAACATAGGAAAACATGCTTCTTCACTTTGTGTTTCAAACCTCTGAAGTACTGTGTATCTGTTAGTGCAGCATTATGAGAAAGTGGTGCTGTCAGAATAAACAATTATGATTTTAACAATAGCAGAAAATCAATAACCAAACAAAGCAATGAAAAAATAAAAATAAAAGCTAACCTGTAAGTTTACAAAACTCTTAAGAATAAAACATGATTTTAGCAATAGCAGAAAAACAAGAACCAAACAAAGCAAACAATGAAAAAAATAAAAATAAAAGTTAACCTGTTGGTTTACAAAACTCTATTTACAATGGAATAACAATGAGAGCAAGTAGTAAAGATAATCTCCATGTTTTCCTCATAGCGGCACTTTGCAGTTGACTAAATCTTCATCTTGTTTTACCTCTACCTGCAACTGAGAGCTCTTAAATCAGTATTTTTTAGTGGTGTGCTGATATTTCCTACTATATATTTATATCATTTTCTTAGAATTAAAAGCTAAAATCTTTTTTTTCTTTCTTTCTTTCTTTTTTTTTTTTTTTTTTTTTTGTGCTGGGGATTGAAGTCACTACCTTGCATTTGCCAAGCAGGCATTTTTAATTACAGTTTTCCTACAGCGCAAGTATTCAGAATACAGAGAATTACTGAGATGTACTTATACTATTCTTGGATAAAATGAAGAATTAAATAATTATGAGACTACTTCATATGCAATTTACATATCTGGACTTTAGTGAATAAAAATTTTACAGCCATTAAAATTTGTTTAAGCCATTACTTTAAATGTGTGATATTGCATTATATAAAATTATCTATGAAATAACCACTTGGGGAATGTTTTAGCTACTTTTCTCTCATTGCTGGAATAAAATACCTGACACCCAAAATTAAGGAAAGAAAGCTTTATGTAGCTCACTGTTTCAGTCCTTTAGCTGGCTCTAAAGCAGGGTGGCATGGCACTGTGGTAACACTTCAAGGCAGAAGCCAGCAAAGCAACAAGAGCAAGAGGAGGGAAGAGCAAGAAGCTTCTCCTCCCTTATACTGTAAGCAGGCTGTCTGCCTTCTGCTGGGTAGAAAACTCATACTACCTCCATGCCCTCTTGCACAGGTTCAGAATGTTTACAGAGTAAGGACCTTGTTTCCCTGCTGAAGCTTTTAGTTAAACTTCTAAACACTTCAAGTTAACATAATATATCAACCATTAAGAGCAGGATATAAAGACAACAGTGAACCACTGGGTGACTGAAGACACCACACACAGCTGAACAGCCCAAGAAGGCAGTGCTGGGTGCCAGGAAACCTCCTGTGAGGGACAGGCCAACCTGACACAGTCAGCCTCATGAGCTTCCTAGCATTGCTCTGTCACTGCAGGCAGCCAGGAGCAGCTGGACCTCACCCACACTCCAGGGATGCTCCCTCCACCCGGTTCCTCTGCATTTGCTGCCAAGGAGAGAGCAGCTCCAGGGTTAGGAATCTTCCCCTTCTGGAACCTGTAACAGGACAATGGCCAGATACTTGAGCATGGCTGACATGAGCGTGGTTGAGAAACACAATCAAAATTAAACAGAAGTTGTCTTAATAACCTCTCACTTGTCTTTGAAATAAGCTATAGACATGTATCATTAGTGTGTCTCT
This sequence comes from Dolichotis patagonum, assembly GCA_004027295.1. NCBI lineage: Eukaryota > Metazoa > Chordata > Mammalia > Rodentia > Caviidae > Dolichotis > Dolichotis patagonum. The sequence goes on along the minus strand of PVJX010028960.1, from coordinate 16,155 downwards.
GCTGGCTGTGTACAATGTCCGCAACTGCACAAGTGAAGCTGTCTTTATTTCCTTGCCATTAGAAAATGACTTCCTTTCAAAAATAGAAAACAGGACATACACAGTCAGATGCTCAGTTTGGGCAATAAGACCACATTTCCCTGCCCAAGAGGGCAGGCACTTTTCTAAAGAGCAACAATATAAGAAATTTTCTTTTTCAAGTAATAAAAGTGATACAAGTTTGTAATCAATAATTTTTGAGAAAACAGCATAGCTTTATGCAAAGCTTGTCACTAAGGGAACTGACTGCTCTTTTTTAAATTGTGGTAAGTAATCACTTGATAATTTGTAGTTTTTCATATATAAATTTATAATATTAGACAAAGAGATCTCATAATTTCTTATTTTTATGGAAAATGTAATTTTCCCTATATTTCATTGTCCATCTAGCGGTGTACCTTAATTTGTAGATAACAGGGACATTCTGAACATTTTCTGATAATCAAACACCAGGTTTAAAAGTCTTTATCATTCTCTATTGTAAAATAGAATATGAAATATTTAAAAAGTTTATGGCAAAGATGAAAATTACACACACACACACAATTTACATTTTGCCAGGTTGCTCAGTTGCCTTGAGGGTTAGCATCTGTGGTGCTGTTCAGTCCAGCCATTGATTTTGGTGAGCTCAGCCATACTTGATGAGACAGATGTGCTTTTTCCTTATATAATGCATACCTAGGTCTCACCCAGCTGTTACTGAGGAGGAAGGCACCAGCCAGGATAGCGAGATTGCCTGACTTTCACAACCTGACCTTTTTCTAGTATTTATTCAAGGTATGTTTGCTTGGAGATTTCAGAGGAACCAGCATGAAAGAAAAGCACAAGATTTTTTCCCTTTCTCTGCTTATATCTTACTTGGTGAACAACATCACATTTACCAAAGCAAATTTCAGATTCAGTTAACATACAGGGTTCAAGGAACCACTCCAAGATCTAAGTAAGAAAAGCTGGGAATGCATGTAGATGACTGACTACAGGGAGGGCTCGAGAATAAAGTTATAAGTACTAATAACTTACTATAAATTAAGAAGTCTAAAGAGCAATAATGAAAGGAATTATCAAAATAAACAATCCAATTTAGATTTTAAAATTCTAATAATGTTCAGGAGGTTGAAACACTGTAGGAAATAAAATAATTTCTTTTCTACCTATCTCAGGAATCAGTGTTGAAGCCATTATTAACAACAAACAAGAAGGAGAGTACAGCATGCAGATTTATTTAGTAATAAGTTAAACACACAAGAAATTTTGTAAGGAAATATTGCCACAAAATATCTGGGACTCTTGTGTGTTCTTGATGATAGGTTTGATAAAAAGAAGATAATAGTAGGGAATGGTGATCACAGGATGAGGTCTAACAGAATGGTAATAACCTGGGGGAAATAGCAAGGCTTGTATGTTTACACCCATCTCTGTGCCTTCAGAGATAGGAGACTTCTGCCCTTCTTGTATATGGAAGGCACCTGAGGAATGAAAGCCTTATCTTGCTCCTTAGGGAAGGAGGACAAAGAACATGACTTCCCCCAGGCAAGGCCCACAGGAATGAGTCTTGTGATCCTCTTCAGGGAGTAAGAGCAGAAGGAAGGACTTTCCTGGGATCTTCATTTCCTCATATCTTAAGGCATCATGTGTTGGAAAAGTGTGTTTTGAACCACACTACACTGAAAAAAATGACAGTAAATTAATTTAATAAAGAAAATCAGGAGGCTTTCATCTATACCAGTGGTAGAGTATCTAGGCCTTGAATGCTGCATCTGGCTGTTTGTTTTCACTGAAAAGTCTAAAAGGTTTGCCAGGACTGCTTGATGCCTATTGCACTATCACATACTCCTTGATTTCACATTCCAGTTTTAATAGGAGCCAGAAGGATAAACCTATTTAAAAAAAAAAATCTGAAGATGGAAAACATAAGCCAAATTGAGCAGGTAAGACTAGTTTACATACAGTTTTTTAAAAATGCAGCAGAATTACTTTTAGATTTTGGCCAAAAGTGAACAGTCTTCTAAGACTACACAGCTACTAGCTGATTGTGATTTTCAACAGAATGTGTTTTTTTGTCTTAGTAACTTTTTCTTTCCACATCAGCTGCTTGAGTCTCAGACTGCATGCATTAGTGCAAGTAAAGTTCTGTTGTCTAGAGGTCATACAGTGGATTTGCAGCAGGTGGACCTCTCCTTGTCCAGGAATCTTTCTGTCCAATAACCATCCCAGAATTGTTTGCTCATAAAATATTCAATTTCTTATGCTCAGACTGAACTGTTTCATTCACTGATGAAAAGTGTGTATTTCCTTTGTGCTATCATTGGGTCATTGCAATTTCTGACTGCTAAGAAAATACAATATAAAAAAATAAATAAACACATAGCACTAATTTGATAAAAATGTATTTATTCACAGTGGATGACTACTTCTCTGCTACTAAAAAGATAAAAATACATCATTTATAAAAAATTGGATGAAGTTGACACCAAAATATTACTTGAAGTAAGTCACACCTCTGAGCTTAAATATTGCATTGATTTATTTAAATGAGAAATGCAAAATATAAATGAACTGAAGGAAAAATAGTAATAAAGGGTAACAGTAAGGAAGACTGACTGCATTGCAGGTGGAAGAGGAGTAGGAGCTATCTTGGCTTCTGCAGTGTCTAGGCACAGGTGCAGGTGTCTTTTCTGGGTGGCTCTGCTGCACCTCGCTTCTCCTTACTGTGTCAGGCTACAGTCTGTGCCTCCTGCTAGAGAGCTCCTTGCTCCTGGGACTCCTGGGTTCAGCTGGTTCCTGCTGAGGGATTGGAGCTTTGCTTACTGATCTTGACTCATCAGCAGGGAGGAGAATGTGAAGAGATGCTTTCATGTTTGGGAGAAAATGGGGAGAAGCCATGCCTATTACAGAGCTGCTGCCTTCCCTGCCTCTCCCAATGGCACTGGCTGTGCCCGTGCTATTTGGGCCTCTGTGTAGCTTCCTTCCCAGGGGGTTCCTCTTCCATGGAGGAGAGAGACTGCAGGGTGCAGATTCCTGGAACCCGCCTCTGGAGAGCTTGCTTCCCTTCAGGATGTTAGAGATCCCCTAAAATGGAATACGCAGGTGTGGAGGAACAAGGGGTGCTGCTGATCAGCAGAGGCTCTGCTTCCCTCTCTCAATCAACCTGGAATTTGATTCAATCTAGGGGATTTCTCTTTGTGATTGATTCTTCATGTCTGGGATCATTTGCCTCCCTTGTCGGAGAATAGCTTCTTTACCCAGTTTTTCTCTTCTGGGCTTATCTCTTGGATCTCTGTCTACAGTTTTCCACATTAGGATTGTCCTCATTATACCTTTATCTTTGAGAAAAATCAGAAATCACTTAGTTTTAGATACAGTGAAAGCGGTGAGTAAAGAGACACCCTTAATATTTTATGATGCTTATTTTCAATTGGATGGCCTTGAGAAGCAACACTCCAGATAAGCACTTTTCATCACATCTGATAAAAACATTCATGCAGAGGACTTCCAGAGCTGCACTAAAAAATGATGAGAATTATGTATATTCATGTTGACAAGGTGGCTATTGACTAGAGAATAATGGCAGTGTCCTTTGATGTGATGAATATTTTAATTTAATCATTCACCATATTTTTTGAGGCAGTGTCTCACTATGTAGTTTAGGCTGGCTTTGAACTCTCTATTTAGTGTAGGATTACCTCAGATTCACAGTGATCCTCCTACCTTAGCCTGTCAAGTATGAGAATTATAGGCATGTGCCACCATGCTGGGTCACTCACCCTTTTACATTCACAACTTTGTATTTAGAGTGAATTTTAGGCATGATAAATGGTATTTTATTTTCTGTTCACTTTGTTCATCTTGCTCAGTATAATGTAATTATGTTGAAATAGAATTAATTGTGCAGGTACAGGTTTTCCTTGTGCACTGTATAATACTTTAGGGTCCAGGTCACTTATTGTAAAAGTAACGCCAAGTGAGATCCTGACATAAATTTGAATTCTATAGTAAAAATAAATATATGAAGGAAGGAAAGGAATTATTTTATGCTTAATTTATTTGAAATTTTATCCATGTTAAGTCAGAAAGTGAGAATCTCCCTCATCCTTGGAATGCATTAACCATCTCAGAATAATTCACACTCAGAGAATGAGCATAAACCAACTGTGGAGAGGCACAGAATTTTCTCAGCCTTTTGAGGAGTAAGAACTCTTAATCCATTCTATCAGGAACAGGGACAGGGTAACAAATTCCATTATTCTTTATATTGTGATTAAATCATTCTCCAAACCCAGATAAAAAGCTGCTCATGTGCTCCATACAGCTGATGCCTGGAGGCCTGTGGTTCCAGGTGTAGATTCCACATAATGTTCTGCACTGCACATCACACTGAACACATTAAGAAAACCCAACAAATTCACAGTAAGATGTGTGATCATACTCTAAATTGCTCAAAAATTTTAACTCTAAAAGGAAAATGACATTATTATCTTGCCTAGAATAACAGGAAGAGTTGACAGTATTTAACTTAGCTTTTCTCAGTATATCTGCTAATAAAGTAAACTTGAAGCTACAGTTCAATGGATGCAATTTGAGACCATACTCATAAGTGGAATAAATCAGAAACACACGTGTGTAAACAGTATATTGTATCCTAGCATAAAAAAATGAAAAAGTAAATAAGATCTAAAATGTACAATAAATATTGTAAAGGGGAAGTAACTGCTCAAAATGAAAGAACGATTGGGATGGGAAAAAGAAGAAAACATGGAAGAGAAAAGAAAAGTGTCCAAACAATTCTTTCAAATACACATAAATTTTATTCAAACAGGATACAGGATAGCTAAAGTAAATACACTACTAATTTCTACTACTTCATTGAAAAGAACAGTTTTTGCTTATATTGTTTGATCAGTTTTTCATTTCTATGTCTTGCATTCTGAGCTACTACTTTACAGGTAAGAATACACAACATATTAAACCTTTTAGTCCCTTATTAACATGCTTTGAAATTTTTTATCAGTGTTTTTATTGGTTTTTCTCTTTAGAATAAAAAGAAAGAAAGAATTGTTTGGACATGTTTCTGTAATGAAATCTCATTTCTGGCTGTTGCAACTGGAATTTTGAGATATGAATTTTAGATATGGTTGATACAACATTTTAGATTTTGTGCAGATTACCTGCAGGCAACAAAAAGGTTAATATTTAGATAAAGTTGGATTGAAAATTTTCATCTGGATGAAGAAAATTGTGTCCTGTGAAATAAGAGATTGAGCTTTGAGAGTCATTTAATTCTAATTATTCATAGAACAGAATGTATGTCTTCAGTGGCACTTATCCCTTTTTAAAAATTTAAAGATATTATTAAATTCAAATGTTTACTTTGATTTAATATTCTTATTGAACTTTATTGTAAATTAATAATGGTACTCATTTGAAATATTGCTTTTTACTATCTTACTCTTTTAACCACAAACCAATTTCTTTCTCACATATGATACACTTGAAGGAATTGTTTCTCCAGCAGATTTTCCAGTAGCTGTTACACTGAAGATATTAAAAAGGTTCCAACCAACCTTCTTTACATCAGTGCTCACATTCAGTGAGTAGTAAAGGGGGTGGATGGAAAGGAAATTGTTTGGTTTTTAGGACCAGAAGATAGAAAAATGACTGTAACCCAAATGTGAAGTAGTTAAATACTCACTGAAATGGACAGGTGATGCTGTGCTCTATATCACTCAATATTTGATAGCTTATGTAGTACTGTTGTTCATAGTTAATTCTAATAAAATCAGGTTAATACATTATTGAAGGACAAAAATGACAAGGCTCATAACAATAAAAATAAAAAATAAAAAACCAGTAATAGTAGACAACTAAATTTAAAGGATTATTAAAAATTAATTTGAAAATTCTTTTTCTAGATGGCAAAGAATATGAAAATAATGAGCAAATTCTTAGAGAACCATTTTTATAAAACTTGAATCAACAGACTATAAAATCCCCAGTAGACCAATAATAATCAATTCAATTCGTGCAATAGTCAAAATTCAGGACCCAGTGAATTTATTGCTGATTTTTCCCAGAATTAAAACTGAAAGATAGGCAACAGTGTGCCAATTTTTCTTTGAATATAAAAGGTAAAAATGATTCTGTAAAACTATAATTGCCTTGATATCAAGCCTGAATGTGGGTAGACTCAAAAAAACAGAAAAGAGACTATCATTCTTCCAGTGAACATGTTCCAGTGAACATGTTTGGCAAAGATAAGGTGGTTGAGTGTGTTTGTGGTTGTGGCTGTATTTTCAAATCTATTCTATTGATCTTCAGATCTGTTTTTATTGCAGTACCATGTTGATTTTATTGCAGTAGCTTTGTAGTATGACTTCAAGTCAGGGATTATGATGCCTCCTGTCTTGCATTTGCTGCTTAGAATTGCCTTTGCTATTTTAGGTCTCTTCTGGCTCCAGATGAATTTTAGGAGTGATTTTTCTAGTGGTATTTTGATTGTGATTGCACTGAGTCTGTATAACAATTTTAGGAGAATGGCCATTTTCACAATAATTATTCTTCCTATCCATGAACAAGGGATGTCTTTCCATTTTCTGAGGTCCTCTTCACTGGAAGAATGATAGTCTCTTTAATAAATGGTGCTGGACAAATTGACTATCTATATGCTGAAAATTAAAATTAGGCTCATGCTTATCACCATGTACTAAACTAAAATCTAAATGGATCAAAGATCTAAATATTAAAACAGAAACACTAAATATGCTAGAAGACAAAGTCAGTAAAATTCTTGAAGACATAGGGGTAGGTAGAGAATTCATGAACAAGAACCAAAGTACACAGGAAGTACTTCCCAGAATCAATAACTGGGATCACATCTTATTAAATAGATTCTGCATTTTGAAAGAAATCTCCAGCATAGTGAAAAGAAAACCCACAAATGGGGAAAAAATCTCAGTGAACTGTCCCTCAGCAAAGGACTTTTGTCTAGAACTTATAAAGAATTAAAAAAAATCAGAATCTCGAAATTCAAAGACCCAATCCAAAAATGGGCATCTGAGATGAATGCACAGTTCTCAGATGAAGAAATATGAATGGCAAATAAATACATGAAAAATGTTCATCATCATTAGTCATGAGAGAAATGCAAATTAAAACCACACTGAGATTCCATCTCACTCCAGAAAGAATGGCCAGTATAAAAAAAAAAAAAACTACCAACATCAAATGCTGGAGAGGGTGTGGGGAAAAAGGAAGTCTTCTGCACTGTTTCTGGGAGTGTAGACTGATACAACCACTGTGGAGGTCAGTCTGGAGATTACTCAAAAATCTGGGATTAGAAGTCCCATTTGACCCAGGTATTCCACTTTTAGGCATATTCCCAGAAGAACTAAAAACATCATATCACAGTGATATAAGCCCATCCATGTTTATAGCAGCACAATTTGTAATAGCCAGATCTTGAAAATAACCTATGTGTCCATCAACTGAGGAATGGATAAAAATGTTGTGGCATTTTTACACAATGGCATACTACTCAGCTATAAACAATGATCACATTGAGATATTTATAAATAAATGGATGCTATTTGAGACCATACTCATAAGTGAAATAAAACAATCTCACATGAATAAATACAGTATAGTCTCCCTAGTGTAAGAAATGGTAAGAGTACATAAGATTTTATGATAATCATGATTCCCCATTACATCATCCCTATCCAAAACATAAAATATTTTACCTAACTTGTTGACATTTGGTGGGATGTAGATCTCATAAGCATTTGTTAGAGGCAGAGGCCTGAATGTGAAACAAAAGTTTGTCACCATAAACAATTTGTTTTTACATTTTCAAAGACCTGTACATCTGGAGGCATGAATATATGAATACACCATAAGGTTAGCAACAATCATTAGTCATAACCATCTGAAACCTTTGTATGGGTATTTTTTAAAATCAAGACTTTCAATATTATTCCTTTTAATGATGACCAATGTGAACATATTGTAATAATATTTCTATAACTTGCAATAAATTTATATAACATGCAATAAGGCCTGAAAAGGTGGAAATTACTACAGATCCCATGGAAATTCAAAAGATCATGAATACCTAATTTGAAAATTTCTGCTCACATAGAGAGGAAAACACAGAGCAAATGGACAGATTTCTAGAAACATATATACTACTAAAGCTCAATCAAGAAGATATAGCAATTTTGAATAACCAAATATCAGATATTAAATTGAAAATGTAATTTAAAAATAACCATCAAAGAAAAGCCCAGATCCTTAAGGATACAGAACTGAATTCTACAAGAAATTTAGAGATGATTTGATGCCAATACTCCTTAAACTCTTCAGTGAAATGGAAAAGGAAGCAATCCTCCCTAAACCATTCCTGGAGGCAAGTATTATTCTGATACCAAAACCAGAAAAATATCCAACCAAAAAGGAGAACTATAGGCCAATCTCACTAATGAACATTGATGCAAAGATTCTCAATAAAATACTGCCAAATAGAATGCAGTAAATCATTAAGAAGGCTATACATCACGACCACATGGGGTTCACTCTAGGAATTCAGGGATAGTTTAACATATGCAAATCAATAAATGTAATATGCCACATCAACAGAGCCAAAAACAAAAACTACATAGTCATCTCAATAGATGCAGAAAAATATTTTAGTAAATTCTGTCACATATTCATGATAAAAACCTTTCAGAAACTCAGAACACATGGTGTCTAACTCAAACTTATAAAGGCCATCTATGACAAACCAACAGCCAACATTATAATAAATGGAAAAAACTGAAAGCATTCACTCTAAAATCAGGAAAAGACAAGGATGTCCACTATCATGACTCCTATTCAATATAGTTCTAGAACTACTAGCCAGGGTAATCAGACAAGAAAGAGAAATAAAAGGAATAAAGATAGGAAAGGAAGAAGTTAAATTATCATTATTTGCAGATGACACAATACTCTATGTAGAAGAACCAAAAAACTCCATTAAAAGAGTCCTAGAGGTTAAAACTATGCTCAACTATAGCAGAGAAAGATATATTTTGATAGCTACTGTTAATGTACAGTTGTCTTATTGTAAAGTGTTGTGTTGCTTATGTTGTTCTGTTCTGATCTGCTTTGTTATGCCCTCTTTTGTTTTATTCTCTTTAAAATAAAAAAAGAGTCCTAGAGGTAATAAACAAATTCAGCAGCGTACCAGGATACAAAGTCAACACTCAAACATCAATAGTATTCCCATACAGAAACAAACAAACAACAACAACAAAAACCTCAGTGAGAGAGAAATTATGGAAATATTGCCTTTCACAATAGCATCTTAAAAAATGAAATACTTAGGAATCAACCTACTAAAAATTTAAAAGACCTATATGCCTAAAATTATGCTATGCTAAAAAAGGGGATTTAAAAGGATATTATGAAAGGCAAGGATATTCCTTGCTCTTGGCTAGGAAGAACCAACATTGTGAAAATTGCCATATTCCCAAATCTGTTATACAGATTTAATGCAATCCCAATCAAAATACCATTAACATACCTCACAGATCTAGAGAAAACACTCCTAAAATTCATTTGGAAACAGAAGAATTGTAGAATAGCAGAATCAGTTCTGGGCAACCAAGGCAAGGCAGGAGGTATCTCATTTCCTAACTTGAAACTATACTACAAAGCCACAGTGATAAAATCAGCATGATACTGGCAAAGAAATAGATCTGGGATCAATGGAGCAGATTAGAAGATTCAAACACAACTACAAAGACACTCAGCCAACCTGATATTTGACAAAGGTGCTAAACATATTCACTGGAAGAAGGATAGCCTCTTTAATAAGTGGTGTTGGAAAAATTGGCTTTCCACATGCCAAAGACAGAAACTAGACCTATGCCTATCACCATGCACAAAAATAAAGCCTAAATGGATCAAAGACATAAATATTAAAACAGAAACATTACATCTATTGGAAGACAAGGTAGGTAGAAATCTTGGTGACATAGGGGTAGGCAGATAATTCATGAACAAAACTTAAACTGGATGGGAAACCATTCAAAGAATCAACAAATTGGATCTTATATTGTTGAAATGTTTTAATACTTCAAAAGAAATCACCAACAGAGTGAAAAGAAAAGCCACAAAATGGGAAAGAATTGTAGCCAGCAACTTCCCAAAGAACATATATCCAGAACATATAAAGAATTGAAAACATCAAGCCCCACAAATTCAAAGACCCTCTCCAAAATGGGCATTTGAGATGAACACATTTCACAGATAAATATATACCAATGGCAAATAAATACATGAAGAAATGTTCACCATCAGTGGTCATTTGAGAAAAGCAAATTAAAATAGCTTTGAAAGTTCATCTCCCTCCAGCAAAAATCAACTGATAACAAGTGTTGGCTAGGCTGTGGGGAAAAAGGAACACTCCTCCACTGTTGGTGAGGTGTAGACTGGTGGAGCCACTATGGAAATCAGTATGGAGAATTCTCAGAAGACTAGAATTGGAAGGTACATTCACTCCAGCTATTCCCCTTCTCAGTATTTTCCCAGAAAAACTGAAAAGGTCATGTCATAGTGATATATGTGCACCCATGTTCGTAGCAGCACAATTTGTAATAGCTAAATCTTGGAAACAACCAAAATGCCCATCAACTGCAGAGTGGGTGAAAAAGAGGTTGTATTTTTTTTCTTTTTTATCAGATTTTTTTTTGTTTTTAACTGGTACCAGAGATTGAACTTACGAACTCATGCTTGCAGGACAGGTGCTTATGCCACTGAGCTAAACCTCCAGCCCAGAGGTGGTATTTTTATACAATGGAATATTACTCAGCTATAAAAAGGATGATCTTGAAGCCTTCATAAGTAAATGGAGACAACTAGAGACTATCCTCATAAGTAAAATAAATAACAATCATATTTATAAATGTCACATTGTGTCTTTAGTGTAAAAATTAGTAAGAACTGTAGGAGTAATAAAAGCCAAAAATGTGTAACTGCTATTGTAAAAAAGAGAGGAAAAGAAAGTGCTCTAAGTGGCATAACTGCATGTATGTTTAAGTGTGTAGGATTGATAACCTTATTACTAAGTCTTTGTTGGATCATTGAACAGAACCGTTTGCAGTCTCATTGTTTGAATGTCCACTTTGTATGCTTTAATTTTGTAACTTGAACAACTGTTTCTAAGAGGACAATATGCAATTTATCAACTAGTGATTTCTTACTTTTTTTTGAAATTCTGTATTATTTCTACACTTAAAAAAAACATAAGGTCTTGCTATGCAGTTCAAACTGGCCTGGAGCTCACTTTGTAGCCCAGGCCAGTCTCTAAGTTGCAATGGTTTCCCTGCCTCAGCTTCTTGAGTGTTGAGTGCTAGGATTACAGGCATGTTCTACCACACAGAGCTGAAACATTATTTTTAAATTTCCTCACTCATCCATCTACTATCAGAGACATTAAAAGTGAATTGGGAAGTTACAAGCTGCTTTAGATTCATACATACAATTATTAGAGGAAGTCATTACCAGATTCATTGTTATTCATTATATTCAGATTGTCTTTGAGTCCAAATCAGACAAATTTTGTCATCTTACCCCAGAGTGACTTATGTCAGAAAAAGTAGATGGAGTATAAGGTAATTTCTGTTTATTCACCTCCAACCTTGAGAATGACAAAAATTCTTGGCTAGAATTTTGATTTACTATATTGTCTACTAGGTATTTAAAAGTGTGTATTTGCACTGAAAGAGTACTATGATTCAAACAAGACAAACTCTGAAGTCAATGGTGATATCCTGCAAACTTTAGACATGGGTACATATATGTGTGTGTTAAATGTGTTTCTCTGTCCTGCACACCTTAGACATAGGTGCACATATGTTTGTGCTAAATGTGTTTCTCTCTTCTGCACATCTTAGACATGGGTGCACATATGTGTGTGTGTGTTAAATGTCTGTTTCTCTATCCTGCACATCTTAGATATGGGTGCATATATGTAAGTGTTAAAGGTTTTTTCTGTCTTCACATCTTCCCAATTCCTCTTTCCTCAATAATCCTTCCTGTATGTCACTTGAGCATAGAAAAATTATCGATAGCTTTGTATGTAGTCTCTCTGAGCCCTAATCTATAAACTGGAGACAATAACAAACAATGCCTAACTATTAAAGTTGCAACTAGTAAAGAGATGAAGATCCATACTGGTAAACAAGGTATCACACAGATATTTCACTTTAAAAAGGACAAAATAGAATGTAAAAATGGTAGAAAAAAGTGTTGATTAACTTACATTAGAGTCTGCAATATTAAATTTTACTAGTTTTTCTATGCCTCATAATATTAAGTACATTATATTAAGTGCATACATTTTAAAACCAAATTAATTTAAAACTCTTTAAGGAAAATTTTATAATTGATAACACAATTATTATTTGTTAGGTAAAATAAATTACTATCTACTTAAAACTGCAGAGAAGTAACATAAATTTTAAAGTAAATGATGCTAATAATGTTACAGTTCCTCAAACCTACTCTGGTCTCCACAGCTCACCTTTCACATTTCTCTGAATTCTTTTTGGTCTAATTAATCAAAATCCTTCCTTTTTGGCCTATATACTTCCTTAATATGAACAAGATGTAATAAATTTGTTGTATGAGATTATTGATCAACTTTGAAGCTAAAAGTAGAAAACTGGAAAAGGAAGGAGAAAGCCTGGTTAAATGTACTCATGAAAATGTCAAAGACTGAGGAACTGGCACCTGACCTTGCAGGTGGGACATCCAGTCCTCTCTGGTGAGGTGTGCTTCCTGTCGGGTTCAGCACTATGGACATCAAGGGGAAAGGTACGTGCTGTGACTCAGGGATATTTGATTCCCTACAAACTCCTGTGTGGGTTAATACATAATTTTAGCTCATATCAAGACGTTTCAGGGTTACGAGGTATATAAGATAAATCTAATCATTTCTCTGGATAGGAAATGTACAGTGCACAATGGAGTGATTCTGGGTCCTTCAAGGGTGGATCTTCCTACTTTGATCATCTGGCAGTAGAGGCAGAACATGTGCATTGTATTCTTGTGGTTGTAGAGGCACAGGGAGGGTGAAATTGGTGTCTGGTGGGTACAGACAAGTTAAAACTAAACATTCGCCAATGCACAGTGTGATCTCAGAATAAGGGGTTAGCACAGAAAGCCATAACTCTGAATGTAGGATACTCTGTCTCACAAGAGCCAATGAGTCCAATTAGTTATAGCTCCAGAAGGCAGAAACTAACGCTTTTCTGGTACTCTGGTCCACTTTGTGCTTGGTCAATTTAAGGCAACCTGTTGAAATTTTTGGTCCTAAAGTCACAGTGCACAAAATATATATTGGTAGACTTGCATTTATGTTGCTTGTTTCATTAAAGACAAATGACTTTTCCAAATAAAAACTATGCTTGTGTAAAATTACTGCACTGCCTTTACTTTCTTATAGGCTCTTTCATGAAAAGACAGTACCATTTATAAATTTTGCATGCTTCAAATAAAAAATTTTATTTTTTATTTTCTTTGACTAAAAATCACTTTAATGGCAAATGTGCAGATGCATGTGTTCATAGATAAGAAACATTTATTCAGTTATATATTTCTAGAAATCTTATCTCAGCATGTCTATCTGGAATGTGCATTTCATTTAGATATGTACATAAAATATCCATCTGTCATTATTATATTACTATAACATGCATAAAGTAAATTTTTGGAGTCATTACATAATTACAGTACTTTTTTGGAAAAGTAAAATAGTATAAAAACAATATACATTATTTTAAAAAGTCATTTAGTTACATTCTGTAATAAAATATTCAGGCACATTTTGTTATTACAGGCATTCTGATTAGGTATTTTCATATGTAGATATTTATTATTTAACTTATTTCAACTTGAGGAATCTCATCTGCTTTTACCAAAGGATCTATGGAACTTAGTCACCAAATGATACAATTTTACTTCATAAATTCTTCTGCAGTAGTATCACTGAATTTAAAAGGTGATTTTAGCTTGTTAGCTAGATGATGTTTCTTCAATTGTGAGTGTAAATTAATGATAAACTAGAGACAATGTCCATGCATTGAAATACCATGTTAATGAAGTCACCTTTGTTCTTGACCAGAGTTTTAAAGAGGGAGTTTTGTAGAGCAGATAAAGTGTGTGCCATCTATCTTCTGAGAGCCCATGGTCCTGCACAGTGCTGCTCCTCCCTAGAACGGCAGTAACAGCCGCAAACAGGGTTCTCCATGATCAAGGGTGAGGTCTCTGCTGTACAAATGCAGTGTGAGGACCCAGAGATGTGCAGAGAGTGACAAGGAGAAACACAAAGACCACAGCTTTAGAGCTCTGGCTCCCACACTGGCTAATAACAGGTCTTGGGAAAATCATTTAATGGCTCTAAACTTTCATTTCCAATATATTTCCTGATTATTACAAAGGCTCAGTCTATCTTACAGGGTTATCACAAAGTTGAATTTTAGAAAAACATCTAATGTTTTGGCAAAGTATGAAGAAAATGCATGTTGTTTTTACAGTGAGTTAGAAGATCCAGGCCATAGAATAATTTTTATGGTGGGATTGTCCTCATACCCAGTATCAGCAGCCAAACAGTCCTACGTTTATTCTTGTGAAGCACGAATGTAAAATATACAGGTAAAATGTGGCTTTCTCTCATTTAATTGTTGAAGACACTCATATGTGTGAAAAAGTTAAATAATTACAAATTCCTGGAGACTCAGACTTCTGATAACTCAAGAAAGCAAACTATTTTAAGAGAAAGTTTTAAAAGTCTTGAGTTAGTGTTAATTTACTCTGCAACTGTTCACATGGTACAGAGGTGCTTTGTAGTGGAACATGCTGGTTTGTCCTCATCTGAGCTCTTACAGCACCAAGCCATGCGTTGGAGGCAGTACAAGGCTTCCCTGGGCAACATGGCTTGTGATGACTTGGGATAATAGATCACCCCAGATGCTGTGGGTTTTTTTAAAGCAGGGTCCCTCCTCCTGCTGGTTGTGTCAACTCAGGTCCTCTACCAGAACGTAGTTTCTCTCTCCATCTGTCTGAAAGCAGTCAGATGTCAAATAATCCTCCAGAACTTGCATCATAAGGCAATTGCACTGTCTGAACTCGTGTACACCAAATGTTATTTATGTATCATGCTTTTTAAGTATCTCACTTTATCTCTTTCCAAAAGGAACATTCATATCAGTGATGGGGCCACACTGTAATGAAAACATGAAGAAAAAAAAAAGCCAAATTTCACAAAATTCATAATAATATGCTTTTTTTATTTAAAAGACAATAAAACAAAAGGGGGCAGTACAGAGCAGATCAGAAAAGGACAACATAGGCAACACAGTACTTTACATTAAGTCAACTGGACATCAACAGTATCTAACACCATATCTCTTACTCTGCTATAGTTGAGCATAGTTTCAATTACAATAATATCAAACATAACACAATAGTATAAAGCCAGGCGTATAGTGAAAGAATTGCAGGGCTTTCTGAACCGAATAACAGAAAATGATCAATGGGTATTATAATATCTCATTTTTGATAAAAAAGAAAAAAATTTGTTTGAACTATCACACATATTCAAATTCCAATAAGACACAATGTGGTAGATAGAACCAACGGTAATAGAAGAAAAAAAGAAAAAGAAAAAAAGCATGGTAGGACTTCTAAGAAGGATAATATTAAATCAGCAATAGCTGTCATAATGTTTTCTTCAAAACAGCTGTTCATATCATCACGTATGATATAGTCAAACAAAACAATATAACACCATTCCAACTGATGATTTAAAACTTTGAAAGACTTCGAAGCTATGAGATGGGGCCTCATGCTTACCATAAAGTCTTATATACTCTTAACAAATCTCATATTAGGGAGATTATATGGTATTTACCCTTGTGAGTTTGGTTTATTTCACTTAAAAGAATGGTCTCAAGTCATGTCCATTTATTTATAAATATCTCGATGTGATCATTCTTTATAGCTGAGTAGTACTCCATTGTATAAAAATGCCACAACTTTTTTATCCATTCCTCAGTTGATGGGCACTTAGGTTGT